>OMNZ01094503.1:28927-53517 GCA_900303255.1 Lesueurigobius sanzi
AGTCAGTCTGTGAACCGCCGCAAGAAGGATGTGCTGATCCCTGGGAGCGCCCGGAGCAAACGCAACATCAAACGGCTATGACCAAACATGCACTTTACTGATGATGAACTGTCTGAGTGGGGACTTGACTACTGTGATCACAATCCCCTTGGTATTGAAGTGTTATCCTGTGTGTGTGTGTGTGTGTGTTTTATCTCTAGTTTTTGCTTTTTATTTTTCCCTTTTATGAAGCACGTTACTTGTGTTTTTAATTATGATTGTGAAGGAAGTTTACCAGCACATGCACTGACCTTTGCTGTATTTTTTATGAAATGGGAGTTTTTTTGAATTCTTGAATGAGCTTTGACTTTTACATGTTTTTTCAGAACGTTTTAAATAATAAATGTTTTTTGAGAAAATGTATCTATTTCAACTTTTATTGCAAAAACATTTGATCTTATTTAGAATTCATACAGTATTCGGTTAATTCAGCCTAGAATAGAACCGTCAAAACGCTAGGCATTTCTGTTAAAAATAAAACAAAAAAAAATCTCATGTACCGCCACATTTGTTAGTATTTGGCGCCCTCTGGTGGTGCAGCGGTGTAACAAACTTCCTGAAAAGGTGTTCTAAATGCAGTTGCGGATTCAGTGGGCCTATTGTACTGTTTTTATGTTTACAATTCCAATTTAATCTACTTTTGGATGAATATTAGGCCGAAGGAGGACACGTGAACTCAAATGTCCTATCTGAGAAGTTCCTAGTTAAACTTTTACTGGCTCCTGTGTTTTGAGAAGGTCTCCACTTCCATAGCAACCTGCAGTGTGTCTGTAATTACACTCAGTCTGTCTTGAGGGTGCCTGCTCGGTGCTTACCTGGACGAGACGTGCTATATATATGTGGACTTTTTTTAATTTTTGTTTTTTTGCCCTGAGCCATGTGTGGTGTCCTCTCCCCTGGTAAGATTCATACTTCAACATTTGACTTTTTAATTCAATACCACTTTTAATTGGTGCGTCTTCCTAGATTGCCCTCGCGTGACTGCAGCAAGTTTTGTGAGTAGTACGCACGCATTTGCTCTCAACGCAACAGCAATTTGGTACTACTACTATATACTCAGTTAGGAGTTTAGTCTTCTAGTTTTTATATAGTTCCAAACCTAATGTAGCAATATACTTTATGTAGTAGCACACTTCTAGCTCATGCTGTGTGTTGTTTGCACTGATTCTCAATCTAATCTGGGTCAAGGGAAGGGTTAAACATACACGCACAAATCAATACATTGTTGCAAAATTATTTTTAACTTTTTATTCATATTTCAAGCTGTAATACTTCCATACTAAAACCTACAAATATTTTTTATAATACAGCAAAAAAAAAAAAAAATAGTACTTTTAGTAGTGCTTCTATGTATTTTTGTATCTTTTATTTCATTCTTATGTTCCACTGTATGGGTTTGTCATTAGTTTGTTCTTGCTGGTTACACACCAATTACGTGTTGGTTATTTGAGTACTGAAATGAATTGAATTGTGGAAATAAAAATCTTGACAAACCAGCAGAAGAGGAGAGTAACAAATTAACAAGTAGGCTACAAGTAAAAAGTACAATTTTTTTAGGAAGCAAATTTTATGATGAATACTCAACTACATTTCAGAGCCTTTGTCTGTGCTTTCTACTCCACTACCTTTTTAAAAATGGGTGAAAAGTATTTTATATTCAAAGTGACCTCTGACTAGTCCAAGTTTAGACTTTAGTGGTTTACTTTGTTTAGACCTGATTTAGACCTGTTAGTGGTTTACTTGTTTGGCCTGGTTTGATTCAAAGGATTTAAAAAAAATCCTGCACAATTAACTCTTAAATACTTGTACTTTTTACTTGTAAAGTACATTTTACAGTGGATACTTTTATACATTTTTATCAGATAAAATTTCTACTTTTTAGACACTTTTACTTAAGTAACTTCTTGGTCCTTTATCTGCACTTTTACGTAAATAAGAGAATTGAGTACTTCTTCCAGCACAGCAAACCGGCACTTTAATAAGTAATCATTAGGTGTTCAGAAAAATGAATATATAAAAACTAAAAAGTCGAAATGTATAATCTAATATACATCCCACTGGATCTGTATCCATTTATTCCCTTTTTAGTTTTGTTTTTGCTCCCATTTTCTTGACAAAGAAGTGCTCACGACCACAGATTCAGACAGATTTGTGAACAGTCTTTGAGAAATGGGCCTATTGTGTATATAGAAAAAGTTTTATGTCTTTGAGTTCGTTCACCACATGAAAAATGAGAGCAAGAACAAAAGTGTTACATTTAAATGTTTGTTTGGTGTATTTGACATCCAGATATATCATCATTTCACCTGTTATGACTATATTATTTAGTTTTTTGGTAAGTTATAGTGTGTCCTCTCTCCTGAAGGAAGACACTCTTGCCTCTGATGATGTCTTTGTCGGCTTCTTCAATGATTTTCTCCGTCTGCCGGTAATGCAAACACAAAAGTTTACCAGCACCGCACTAAGCCTAAACAAGCATTTTTACAACATTCTTTTGGACTTCTATACTAAACTTTGCTCTTTCTTTCTTTCTCTCTTTCTTGTGCAGTCCTTCCCAGAGTCCCTGCAGTTCAACCGGGACACGGGGCTGTTTGAGGTGGTGAGTGGAGAGGCCGAGTCCGTGTCCAGGGACATACGCCTCAGTCTACTGCAGCTGCTCAGTACTACAGACCCTGATGAGTTGAGCAAAACTCCACGAATAGACAATGGATACACTGTCTGCGTAAGCAAGGAGCTCAATGCTCTCCCACAAGTGAATGCGTTATTTTATACGATCGTTCTTGTCACTACTTTTTTAGTGTTTGGAGCCAGAACAAGGCATCGAGTGGGTCACACGAGAGAGGCTGCCGTTCTTTCTCAAAAGTGATTTGTACTTTGAATACAGGTGACATTTATATTATTGCATAATTGTTTTTGTCTTTATCTAAGTTAAGTTGAAGCATTAATCAGGACTTTTGTTTAGCATTCTTTATTTGGGTTTTTAAAGACTTTTTTAAAAATATGTATCATTTATATTTCTGTGGTTTTACTAGATCTATCCTAGACCCTTTTGCTTCTTACATCATCAGCTGGAGGCAGGAAGTGAGCAAGAGAAATAAGATTAAACTAAAACTAGAGATTATAAGTGTAAAACTAAACTAAAAAATGTGGTCCTGTTGTGGCTTAAGGTGCAAGAACAAGAGGAATGACATTTGAGATGATAAAATTAGGTTTTATCTGATATTTCCAACAACATTTAGACATTTGTTTATCGTTGCTATGACAACAGCTACAATGGAAATAGATGGGGATCAAGCTTTCCGCCTCCAGCTAAGCCTGGAATATTTACAAACAATGAAAGGGTCTACATCAGTGGTTTTCAAAGTTATCATAAAAGGACCACTTAAGAATATTAGTACCACTAGATCTGTATCAGGTCAAAACGTAATCTAAAATTGGTCTAATGCATATCTAAAGTAATTTTAATCGAGGAATGTTTTTGCCTTTTGTTGAGTGAGTAAAGTTTAACGCGGCAGAGCGGCCTGCGTGGTCACACTCAGCTACAGTTCACAAATTCATTAGTGTGAGTTATCTTAATCTTTGCCCCTTTCGGGAAATAACAACTTAAATCTTAACAGTTCAATCGACTCAAATATTAACCACACTGCTATTAAATGATCCAGTGAGGTCTGTAAACCAGACAGTGTCCCCAGTCGAGGTGTTAATTTGTTAATTAGGCTGCACTTGGGTTAATCAGCCTGATTTGTCATGCGCCATAAACACTGCGGCTGCATCAGGTGTCTGACCCAGAACCTGACAACCTGCAGATGACACTCATTACACTGACAGATTTACTACGCACTAAACTGAAGGGTAAGTTTAATTGTCTGTCCTCAATAATGATTTTTTTTTCCTACAGTTGCTGAGTGGGTCCATACAATTTTTCTGATCTGATCTGACCATAACTGAAATGAAAAATATTCTCATATGTTAACATATTAAGTTAACAAATGACTGAATATTTTTGATGTGCTAAAATAGATCTGGTTATTAAAGACACTGCTACACAAAGAGAGAATTACAAGCATATGTTGATTTCTGACCATGGCACTTTCAAAATAACTCTTCATTTTGTTTTCTAGACTCGCAAAGTTGTTTCTTCAATGGGAGCCCATGCCTGGAGTTCAAAGAAGGGCCATCAGCTCAGCACAAAGCAACAGGACCAATGGTATAGTATGTGAATGTCAATAATCAGAATCAGAATAGAGTTTATCCCCTTATACTCCCTTCTCTTGCCTGATAAAGACTGATCAAGAGTCTTCAAAGCGTAAGTGGGGCCTTCCTTGTGAAAGAATGTTAAAAGATGATGTCATTTTAAAGAACCTTTTGGATATTCATTTGGACCAGTAATGTTTCATGAAAATGTTCCCTTTTCCCTCTTTTGGACAACCCTTTTTAAGACTTATTTCCATACTCCTCAGGTTTATGTTCAAACCAAGCAAAGTCCAGTGATATATTAATGCGCTCTGCCAGCTGCTTCGAGCTGGACCGTCCTCGCCCCCTCTCCCCTTCTCGACCTCCCAGCCCCAGTACTTCCACCCCTTCAGTCCTCACCACCTGCGTCGGTGACCCTCCTAAATCTGAGCTGGACCTCCTGGCTGCCGCGGTGGTCAAACGGGTGCTCGAGGCAGCAGCGAGAGCGATGGGTGGACACAACCGGGCAAACACCTCACCGTGTTTTACCAAGTCACAGGCTCCACAGATAAATGACCGTCCCGCCGCCGAGAGTCCCGCCGAGAGTAAAGTTCAGTGCGGTTCCCCTGCCAGAAAGCGAGGCCTAGCGGAGAGGGATGACCCGCGCAGGCAGAACGCCAACGAGACGGGACGCAGGACACAATGGGCGGACGGCGCAGACAATGGTAGTCATGGTAACCGTAGTAACGTTGGGAAAAGATGGGCTCTGTTCAAAGAGTTTTTAGATGGGACGCCAGGAGAGGGGCTGCTGCACCTGTGGATGGATGTAGAGAGGATGAAGGCAACAGAGGCCTGGGAACGCAAGAACAGGTGAATATTGTCAAGGAATCGTCATTTTTGGACTGACCAAAGGATGAAAATGAGTAATTTAGATCTCTGGGCTCTGGTTGGGAAAAGAAATTATGTATTAAAGTAATTATATTGTATTCAGTTTGATTTTGAAATGAGCCTGTATTGTTTTTCCAGGTGCTTGGCTCTGATGAGAAGCAGATACCTCATGAGCAGCAGTCAGACCTGTTTGAACGTGGAGCTGCTCTCTAGACTGGGCCTCAATACCTCCACCTGCTGGACACCGGAGAAACTGCAGTCAGTCCAGCCCCAAATCACGCACTCCCTGCTCTTCTACTGGTTAGACACACTTCAACTTTCCCTTTTCTTGTGTTCCCATTAAAAATCAAAAACTCTAAGAGATTATTTTTCTTTTTCTTGAGGACGCCACGGTTTTGGACGGCCCATAAAACGTATGAGGACAAAGGGGACTTTCAAAATGCAGCTGTATGGACAAACGAATGCCACAGCTCGACATACTCCATACAGACAAGCCCACGAAGTGACCCTCCGTACCTGTCCTCTACTCCTTACACGGACCATGAAGTAGGCAATATTTTATCATGTGATGTTTTCTTTCGGGTATAAAACACAGCTTTAAAGTGAGGCACTGATGAGTGATATCAATTGGAAACTGTTGCTGTACATTACTGACATAAATATGTGAAAATATTGTATTGCAAGTTCTGTCATTTTCTTAATAATAACGATGATGATAATAATAATGCATTGGTTTTATAAAACGCTTTCAAAGATGCTTTACATTATTCATTCACTCTATACTTGGTTTTGGTAAGCTACTATTGTAGCCACAGCTGCCCAGGGGTAGGCTGACGGAAGCCAGGCTGCCAATCAGCGCCATCGGCCCCTTCGACCACCACCAAAACTCGCTCACCCATTTTATGTTTTCTTAAAAGAAAAAAAAAAGTTACAGTAAAAATGACCAGAACAAAATCTAAATTACAGATGGAGCCAGGTTTAAATGTATGATTTTACAAAAAATTGTTCAGAGGGATTTTTAATAGTTTGCTTAGTTCTTGAATAAGCTAGTTATGAGTGAATAAACCTGTAAAAAATCTAATTTTGCATAGTTTTTTTGTCCGGGGTTCAAATTAAAATAAATAAATAATAAATCGGGCTAGAAATACCAATTTCCAAAGAGGGATACACCTCAAGGCCATAACAAGGAGGTGGCTAAGTCAAGGTTGACCATCGCCCTGAGACTCAAGGGACATATATGTCACCAGCACTGGTCCAAATGGACAAAGTATATACAAGGATGACCGGAGCAGTGTCCCGTTTAGTTTAGTTCTGTTTTGTTGTTTATTTGTTTTGTCTGTTTCTTTTGTTCTTCATTTTGTGTTTTTATCTGCATGTAAAATGAATTTATATAAATAAAGAGTTAAAAAAAAAAATCAGGCTAGAAATTAAATTTTGAAAAATCCCTCTGAACAAACCTTCAAAAATATTTCTTATTTACAAGACTCTTATGTTTGGAGTCTGTAGGAGCTACTGAAGTGAGAAGAAGTGTCTATATATGGAGAAACTTTGACTCAGTGCAATAATTACACTCTTTATTGTAAAGATGATGTCATTCATTTGTTTCCAGGTGAAGGTTTATTATATGTGAAGAGACCAATCTGACCCGAAACCTGAAAATGTAAAAAATTGAGTTCTGCCTGCAATGTCTTGCCTTAAAATTGAGAGCGTGTGCAGGTCTTACAAATCCAATAAGAAGTGAAATGCTAAATAGATGGAAGGACATTACAAGCAAAACACACAGCTTTCAATCTATGAACCCTTTCATTTTCTGCGACATGCTGACTGAGATTTAAAAGATTTCCACGTTACAGCTATGCCATAAGAGGGGGAACTAAACGAGAACAACATGTATTTCTGTTTTCCATATTGTGCGATCGCAATAATCAAATGGCTTGTACGGCTTTGAGCGCGTTGAGACAAACCACACGCTCCAAACACTTATTCCTCCTCTGCTTTTTATCAGCTGTGCAGAGGCCCCAGCAGAGGTCCCGCACTGGCCACCGGACAAATGGAGAGGATGATCCAAGCGCTCTGTGTCGAACCTTGCACTGGTTTATACTTTACACACTTCTGCGAACGATCAGGGAATCAGGTAACGAGGCCGAAATTCATTTTTACATCGCAGTGGTACATTACAGCATGTTTTGGCTTGTTTGTATAACGTTACTGTTGCTATAGATGATCTTATTAATTTAATGGGGAGAGTAATGATCGTTTAACTTTGTGACCGTTGCATCCAGCTGTGGGAGAACGCGATTTACTTCTGGAGCGACCTACAAAACTACCACGAGCTGTTTTACCAAAATGGGCTGGACACATACAGAGTTCAAAGGGAGGCGCAGGTAAGTCTGTCACTAAAAGACCCTACAGCATAACAAAGGCCTAATAATAGTCTTAAAATACTGAAATTATTGTTATAGTTTTCTTGGGGGACGACCTTAAGTTGGTCAATTTATACAGAGCAACAGCACGTCTTGCTAAATTAATAGTTTGGGAAAAGTGAGTGAGCCCCCTCTCCATAGCCTCGTCTAGCTCCTTCTCTCTGGATGCAGGTGAATAGGGAATTTTAATTGGGTGATATCAATTTGAAACTTTTGCTGTGTATTACTGACATAAATATGAGGAGAAAATGCATCGCAAGTTGTCTGTCATTTTAAGTTTCGTATAAAGAATTAGGCATTTATGTGGAAAAAAACAGACAAAATTGCCTATATTTTCAGCGTTGAATCTAAATAACGGATAAAGCCAGATTCAAATTTATGTTTTTATTTTTTTGTAAATTAGATACAAAGATTTGTTCAGAGGGGATTTTGGATCTTGTTTAGTTTTTTAATAAGCTAGTTCTTGGCGAATAAATCTGTAAAAAATGCTTTGTTTTCTGGGGTTCAATCTCAATGATACAGGTTAGGAATTAAACCGAGAAATCCTTCTGAACAAACCTTCAAAATAATGTTATTATATTAGTACCAGACTGGAAAGTTTGTAGTCTGTAGGCGCTACTGCTGAAGTCGATGTGTTGTTGCCACAATGTGAGAAAATGGTCATTGAAGTTAGTTCGATGGAGACTCATTGTAAAAATTAGGTCATTTATTTGTTTCCAAGTAAAAGGTTATGTTAAGAGCACACTGTTTCAAAACCCAAAAATGAAAAAAAAAAAAATCATTGCCTGCAGTGTCTCCCCTTAAAGACAGAAGTCAGTTTATATATCTATGGTTTTAACAGCAGTTTTGTTCCATCAGCTTTTGCTGTTCTTAAGAAGTTACCTCACTGATTTATTTGCTGTACTTTGTCTAAAGTGTTTTTGTTGTGTTTTTTCTAATTGTTTATCATGTTGCCTGTTTTATGTGTTATGGAGCAGAGGTTACATTAACTGAATGACAGAATATTTTGAGAAGACATTTTGAAGGCTGTCCTTCATTTTGAAGGATCGAAAATCAAGCCACCGTCATAGAGTTTTACACAAGTTTTAACACAGTGTAGTTTCCAAATTCATGTTCTATGATTCTGCTCACAAATCATTTTTAGATTTGCATCATTTATCCTGTAATCTGTTTTCTTACATACATAATACTAGGTATATGATGAGAGATGAATTCATGAAGGATAAACAGCTAATTCTTTTTTACAACAGTCCTTCAAAATGAATGAGAAAGGATCCCAAAACCACTGTTATGGAGTGAATATCAACTCGACATGACGGCCTGAGGAAACAAATCTCCCTTTGTGGGACAATAAAAATGTATCTATCCTAGACAGACTTTATTGATCCACAAGTTCCACAAGCGTTTCTACAGTTGCTCAATAACAGAACAAGTACAATCAAAGCAATACCAGTAATAATAAGGATACAAATGAAATCATATAATAAATAGAAATAGCAGAAAGGTACATTTCAAATCTGGTACTTTCCAAATCTGGAGTATAACGATCTTAAAATGGGAGACTCACATTTTTCCCACTTCCAATGACGACGCAAAACATTCTTACAACTCAAAAGTTGACAAATGACTCCAGCAAGTCACAGGTCTGTGCCAAACATTGACTTAATTTGTGCTGTAAGCTTAGCCCTGGGAATGATACAAAACATGCACACAGTACCAAAAACCAACCACTATTTATTTCATTCTTGGCCCATTACATTAAAATGCTAATATGAAATAGACTTCATTGCTTTTACTACCTTTTGAATTCATGTGGAAAGCATACAAACTCCACAGAGAGAGGCCTGGGAATCAAACCATGGACTTGCATACTAAGCCAGTAGGAGCTATCGACACTATATAACTTTGTTTGGTAACTGTAGGTTAGAAACTTGGTGAACGATTCTTCCAATATGATTCCAACGAATAAAGAGCCATAATAAAGTCCTAAACAGCTCCAAAATGACGTTCAATAGCGCTGCAGCCCTGTTCTTGTCCCGAAACACTCAGCCTCTATGCTTCTCCTGCAGTTGATCTGATTTAATTCATTTTGTGGCGGCCGTAAAGCAGAGATTGGCTTTGACATTTTCTTCTGTTACTCTTTCGCACACACCTGCTCATGTTTGCTTTTCGGCCCATCGCCTGCCAACTGCGACCTCACCCTGCACCAAACTAATGGAGAGGTTTAAATAGCCATAAAAAGTGACTCAGACCCCCCCCCACGCCTGCCCCGCGCCGCTCACCCCATGTCACCCACTTTTGGATGCAGCTTGACAGGAATATGGCTGTGTCCGGAGGATTTCAGAAACATTTCTCCTGTAACTGACATGTAGATCCCCAGAGAGAGGCCACAGTCAAAGCCAGCGAGTTGAAGTGAGTGGCGTTTATGTGGCGAGATGGCAGCTGCGAAATGAGATGATTGGGGTCCGCGCAGGTGCTTGTAATCTCTGAAATGTGAGGGATTTGTCACAGCTTCAGAAGTGATTTGACTAAGTCTGTAGGATTTACATTAGCATACAGTACAGAATTAACTTGATTGAAAAAGCACAAATTTAGCGTGGAAAGTTATCATCAAGCGTATTTTTGGTGCCATTCATCCTCAAACAATAAACAATCTGAATTCAACTGGAAAATGTAATCGCATTCGTCATACCTCAGATGTTGAAAGTGTTGTGAAGGGAATCTGATTTGTCATATGCCAGTTCCTTTTCTTAGAGCCAGACCTGTGTGTTTAATTTTTTGATGATTTACAGTTTTTGACGCTGTTTTCCTGCTTGTAGCGGCAGGACGACCGCGGCATCTGCAGTGCGACTTCTTCAGAACTGTGTCCCAGGTGTGAGAGAGTTGATATGCCCCTTCGTCCCGGTTCACAGCCTGGGGAGCGCACTTCTGGATCTCGTACTTGTTGCTCTTTGTGCCGATAACAGGGGACTATTCCCAGTCTATGAGATGGTTTTCTCTCTTGCAGTGGCCTGGCTATAAGAAAAGAAACTAGCATCATGAGTAAAAGACCTTATGAACCTAATCGGATCTGTCATATATTTATAGGGCCCAATCAATATTACACTGTTCGGCCAAACTGGATTGATCTAAGCAAATTGATCTGGGTTTGCTGGCGTTGGTCAGCTTTAGGTTCAGCAACAAAATGAGCCTAAAGAATGAGATCAGCTGAAAACTGAACATCCTGTATAGGCCAAGTTATTCCATCAATGTATTCCTTCTACCCTGATGGTACAGGATTATTCTAAGATGACAATGCCAGGATTTATTGGGCTAACATTAAGGAGGAGTGGTACAGGAGCCTCACTACTTTGCTACCACACACTTTGCCTCCACAGAGTCCAGATCTCAACTCCACTGAGAATCGTTGGGATGTGCTGGACATGGCTTTGTGCAGTGGTCACACTCTCCACGATCAATACAAGATCTTGGTGAATAATTAATGCAACTCTGGATGGAAATAAATCTTTTAACACTGCAGAAGCTTATTGCAACAATGCCACAGCGAATGGTGCAGTAATCAAAGTGAAAGGTCATCCAAGTGCGTGTGACATTTCTTTTTGTGGCGATATCATATATATCGGCCAATGCAGGCAGAGGGATATCAGCTGATATGGAAAAGATGTACACTAGTCATGTTAAACCTTTCAAATCTTAAATTGTCCCCAATTCAGTCAATACATTCATTTTACAGCCTGAAAAAGTCCCAATGTGTAGTCAATACTTCGTGGACTCATTTGGTGTTCCTGTGATACTGTAGTGCACTTGAATTCAGCGTTGACAATATTGATAAGATTCACAAGAAAAAGCAGCTTAGAGCAGGGATCTCCAACCAGTAGCTCAGCAAACACTTCCTTAATTTCTACATACAGTATGCTTGCTATCAAATTGTATGTGTGTTGAATTATCATATTGACAGTCCAATAGACCGACTTACACGTGTTTCTTTAAGTATAAGTAGCTCACTGCCATTTCTGTTACGCAAAAGTAACTCACAGGGTAAAAAAGGTTGGAGACCCCTGGGTTAGAGCAATGAGTAACTTAATAGGACATTACTGTATATTGTTTAATAAATTGGCCTATAACAAATTCTTTTCAAATGTGACACATTTTATTTTCCTGATTGAAAACTTGAAGTAGCCGCACAATTTCCCGAAGTAGCCGCACAAAATGAAACTCGATGACCTCAATGAAGGTATAACAAAATGTTCTCAGTATTGTGTTGTCTTAAACTGTCTCTCCTCTTCCCCTTTGACCGGCGCCAGTTGCTCTATGCCACCTTCCTGTGCAGCTCGGCCCAGAGGAGCCTGGGCATCGACGAGTTCATCAGGAGGAATGTTTATGAGAGACTGGTGCCCGCCTTCGAGATGCTGTTTGACGACGTGGAGGAGCACGTGTTGAACGTCCTGTTAGAGCCCTGGACTCTACTGGTCAACAGAGACGAGGAGTCCTATCAGCAGGTACCATCCATTACACATGAGAACCTCAAGTCATTCTCTGGAGAGCAACTAGATTCACAATGCTTCCTCTCATTGGTAAAAGTTCACTTCATTTAAGGGGAGATGCTGCAGGCAAAGGTCAATTTATTTTCAGATTTTGATTTAGGGTGGGGTAAGTTGTTTTTTTACACTTCAATTAAGAGAAACATCAGCTTATTTCAAGAAACCTTTTGAGTGTGATGAGGTCCTTTTTTATTTAAGTGTTGAATACTGGCAGATTTCTTGAAATTAGATTATTTCTAGATCACTTTTTTTTTCTCAAAATGCATTTTTCTTCCACTCTTGCATCAACATCTCCACTTAAGTAGCACCTGCCTGTCATTTCCAGTCCAATATTTTAAAGGTTTGTTCAGACGGAGTTTTCAATATTTACTTACTTTACTTTACTATCTGAAAAAGTGCTGTTAAGACCCTACACATTCACCTGGATACAAATTAATGACCTAATCTTCACAAAAAGGTGTTTAATTAAAGTCAATATTTCTCTGTGTATTCATATTATTGTTATTATTATTAGCCTTTTTAAGTTTAGCTTTTTATCCTATTCCAGTATTATTACTGTTTGCAAACCTTTTTTGTTCCTGGCACTTTCCTGACTTTTTGCACCCCCCTGTGTGATCCTGTCCAAAGAGCCGTTGTAACAAGTAAATTTCTCCATTGTGAGATCAATAAAGAACTATCTTATCTCTCATCTTATTAAAAATTTAAACTTCAAAGGACATCTTCTCAAAATGCATTTTTCTTACATTTTCTTACAAATTTTCCAGTCTTGTACTTAGAGTCTTGTTTTCTTTTATCAGCGAGACTTTTCAATATTTAATTCCTAGCCTGTTTTATTGAGTTTTGAACTCTTAAAAAAATGAAATTAGACTTTTTACAGATCTTTTCACTAGTAAAGCTTAACTAATACAACTAACATGGAAACAAAATAAAAGTTTACTGTATATTTAAACCTGGCTCTATCCATTATTTAGATTTTGTTGCCAAAATATTGACAGATTTGATGACAGAAAACTTTCAATACATCTATTCCTCATACTTGTGTCTGTAATCTACAGCATAAGTTCTTTCCACCTGCAGTGTCTCGCCTTGAGGCACTCTTTATGCCGCTAGGTGGAGATATAAAACTACCAAATCAAACACATTTATTGGATTGAAAGTCGGGCACAAAGCCACTCAAATGAAACAGAAACACAAATGGTTTTGATATAGACTTGTACATTGTCCCAAGCATAAACCTTTACATTAGTATTGGCAGTTCCAACATGGCATTTCAGTAATAGGCATAATAATATAGGCCTGATATCAGCAGACACCCATGAAGTGTGTAGAAATATCCCAGGCCAGTCGGTAATCTCATTGTGGAGTAAAACGCCTCGGTGAAATTGGTAAATTGTGCGGCTACTTCATGCCCAGAGAATGTATGATTTCATTTAATAGAAGGGTATTGGCGGGGCCCGGCTGAGCAGATTTAATCAGAGCTGACTGTAGTGCGGTGGATGGAGTGTTTACAAGCAGTTATGTTGTTAAAGCGAACATGAGCCGGTCAGCGAGTCTCAACCGGGCCCTGCCACTGTCTGACCCCTGCACACCTCCACGTCCAAGCTCCCGGACCACAAGAGACAACACCGACATCATACCAAACACGGGAGAATGACTGTCTATGTCATAACACTTGAATGTACAGGATGTGATATTTGTTGCTGTCGAAAACAGGAAAAATAAGACTAAATTAAGACAAATTTAAATCTCACTCAAAGTTAAACTAAAAGAAGAGTTTTTTTTAATATTGAAAGGGAACAAATATAAAAGGCAGCTCAGTGTCAACTGAAAGACCTTAGTTTTTGCATTTGCAGTAATGAGTATTTTGTGAAATATTGTCCAGCCCTGCATCTTCTTGTACTCAGATGGTCAGCTCTGTTGATGCCAGCCATTCTTTGTGTTGTTGTCAAGATCAGTGAGACCTTGTGTGTCTTTGGTGCCCAGTGTTTTGGACAACTGGACAGTATGTGGTCCACTGTCTGTGATGGATCCCCACATTCACACACACACTCTGTACACGCTCTGTACTCAGAGTATGAGATGTTGCCACCAGGCTTGGAGTCCCCCGTTGTCGGCTGAACAGATATAAAAACTCTTTTGTACCCTTTTCTATTGGGCTGTTGAACAGAGCCATATAGATAAAGCATAGAGTGCCAGGCTCAAGCAGTGAGATGGACATATGTATACAGTATGTTTGGACAATGGGCATTAGACAGGCTGTTGTATTGCTATTTTACATTCAATGGTATCTCTCTATGTATGTATTTTTAATTGTTTAATTATATGCACTGGTTAGCTGCAGCATGGGTGAATAGGCCAAGACAAATTTCCAATGTCTGGTACAATGAAGTAGGCCAAAGGGCCGAAACATTATCAATAAATCTTGACATCTGCAATATGAGTGTGCAATGCTGTTTTTTTCTTTTTTAATTTGAATATTTGAGTTTTACCTCTTCAAGCAACACTTTTTGGTGTGCGTTACTGTTTCCCTGTTTATGGGACAATAGTTAATCTTATCTTAACCCCTGACCTGAGGTTGAGTGTGGTCCATTGCTTTGACCCAGGTGGCCTTGAGCAGGTCAGCTGATGTTTGTTTGGAGCAGTCTGTGGGCGTGGCCAGTAAAGGTGTGGTTAGATTTAAGGTGAGTGGGCTTTGGGGAATCAGCGACTGTCCTATGTAGGAGATATGACTCGCTCTGCTGGGCCTTTGGCGTGAGAGCCAATGTGGCTGCCTCTTGTCTAATATCTGGTGGGGCAATACCAGCAACAGGCAGGTGGCTGGTGGGTTATCAACCCTGTAACTGTGTGTGCATGCCTGGTCACCGTTGACATTTGGTTTTAGGGCTGGACATTAACATTTAACATTCGCGGTAGTCTTGAAATTATTCAGTTTTATTAATCCTTGGTACACAATCTTTTTGATACATTTTGATCCTCAAAGCCAATAATTCCTAGGCTATTATTACATTGATATTTTAATCAAAAACTTCATATACTAATTAAATTGTGGATATTAAATACACTGGTTATGTTTTATACTGTAGTAACAACTATCCACAAAGGCCAGTGTGCAAAAGGCTAATGTGAAGTCCTGATCCCTGACTGTAACAATACATCTGCATAGTATTGGCTGTTTTATGTATGTGTTATTTATGCCCAAAGGTGGCGATGCAGGATCAGGCTCGTCGCGTGGACACTCAGGAGTACAGGGAGCTGCAGAGCCTGTACGAAGAATCCGGGAGCCGACTCAAACAGGTCAGAATGTATTCATGAAGGTGCACAGTTCATAAAAAGTGCTCCTTTATTAGCCAGTAAACACAGGCTGCAAGTGCACTACAGCTAACCCAAATAAAACCGTTAAAATGCGCTCTTTCCAATATTTATGTATCACCTAGTAACATGGCTGGCTCTCACTTCAGCCAGCACTATATTACTTGGCATGACAAGCATAATAATATCAATGTGAATCAACTGCAGGCTTTATACGACAAAAATGGAATATTAAAAAAAAGGATTTGGCTTCACATTAGAAAAGTCAGAAAACCAGCACGTAAAATAATCAATGTCTAATAAGTACATCCCAACTACTGCTATTTATATACATATTCGCATAATTGTATATTTGCGTGATGATGTGTGTCTTTTTACTTGCAGGTTCAAAGTGAATCGGCGCTGTCGTCTCCTGGGCTTTCCTCCGCGCTGTTCTCAACTCTCCCACAGCTGTCGTCCAAGTCCTGGTCCAAAGTATCTCCAGAGTACAAAGGCTACAGATTAGGCTCATTACTGCGACACAGACACGAGCTTGGACACTTCATGAAGTTCCTCCAAAATCAAGATGCGGGGTGAGATAGCTCTAGACTACATCAACTACATCTGTTCGAGGCCCATATTTTTCGCTCTATCCGGGGCCCGAACATTTGCTGCCTTTGCACTTAGCCATGTAATAGAATAGCACGGCTTGTTTATTTAATACAAGTATGGTGGATCCATAAATTATTCTGACCTGGCTTAAACCTGGGTTAGTCATTTTAGCCAATCTGGAGGTTAACCGGATCGATGCCCACTTTAAAAAAAATTATTTCATCCAACTAATATTGAATAACTTTAATTATATAATTATATACTTTACTTATTATAATTATACTTTTTTCATTTATTATATACTTATATACTTATTATATACTTTATTAGAGGGCTGTCAAACGATTATTTAGGTGTTTTAAAACTTTTTGCCACATGAAGCTAAAGTGACGCCGTTTGAGGGCGTATTGACAGAGTAAACTTAAAGGTAAAGTCTGTAGGATGATCTTTGTACAAGTTCCACATGTCATTCCTCATTTGAAAGCTAAGAACCTCTCAAATTTAGTCTGGAATTGTGAAAGTGGGAGAGCAAGAGAGTCCTCTTTCTGCTCTGATTAGATTATGGCCCAGGATTTATCTCATATTTGGAACAATCAGAGCTTAAATACTTTTTGGGGAAAATGTCAACAATGACAACACAGAAAAAAACATTTTGATACTCTGTCTGACTTTGTATGTCCCAGAAAATAGTTACATACAACTATTTCAACAATCAATTAGTTGACAATTAACCGATTAGCTGTTTCAGCCCTACTTCATTTTAATTTTTTAATGTTTTTTTTAAAATATGATTTATTTTTTAAATTATCAGTAAAATGGAGAAAAAAAAAATCTTCGGTTTGCGATAGTGGCATTCAATTTCACCATGGTATTAAGAAGGTCTTTTATTTGTCTCTGTCAAACCTGGAGCTGCCCTGGAATAAATAAGTTGGCCATTTGAAAATTAATCTGATAATTAAACTGTATATGTACAGATTGGAAATGTTTTGGGGTCCAGACTAAAGCCCCTAGAGGCCTGACACTAGTTGGGGAGCCCTGGTCTAGATGAACTGAATTATGTGAAAGATATAATAATAATATTAGAGGCATTTTTGCATTGTACAGTATATGTGCAGAAATGTCGAAAAAAGACAATTGACAAATGTTGTACTTGATCATTATTATTTGATAGTGATTGGATTCACATTGGACATATTATTCTTATGGCTGAAAGTCCTGTCTACTGGCCAACATCACACACATGTTTTTGAATATCGTCTCCACTTTTGGACACTTTTATGACAAAATAATTAGACCATAGTTCATATGAGCTGACAGAGAAGACATTGAACTTTGTGACAGTTTTTGTGTCATGTGGATTTGGTCTAGGAATTACAGAGTAATTAGCAATAAATTATGATTTTCAGTTGCCCTTCACCTCAATTTTAAACTATAGGCTCTTTTTAATGTTGTGCCCTACTAGACACTTAGATTGTCCAGTATGAGCCTGTGCCCTGTGGTTTTGCTCCTTTCTCGGCTGACCGTTCCCTTGTCCTGTGCCCTCTGAGGTGTAGCCTGCACCTGTCCTGCTGGCTGGACCTGGAGCAGTACCGCAGGACACCTCAGACGGACACGGCGCTCCGACTCCAGAGCTCCGCCCACCTGGTCAACAGATACCTCAACACCAAGTACTTCTTTGGACCAGAAAGCCCCGCCTCCGTCGACCAGCAACACGGGGTACAGACACCACAGAGAGGAATTTCTTAATAAGTTCAGGTTTAAAGCTAATTCATTCATTTTCAGTCTTGGCTTGTAGAAGTTTGTCTGTTTAAATAACTCAAATTAGCCAATTTATTGTATACTTCACAGCATGTACAAAAACATCAATTCCAAATAGTTGTGGAAACAGGTTTATGCATGAGTTGGTCGGATGGAACATGAGCTTAAACATTCCTTTAAAGTGTTTCTCAGACAGATTTCCCAGGGTTCACTTTGGCACGGCTGACAGTGGAGCGTCACTTGAGGGCGATGGTTGGACGAAGGGCGCTGATTAAAAAGAAATGAAAATCATAAGAGAGGAGTTCTGGTGTCACTGACAGACGGCCGCTGGCTCAGATTAGGTTTCAGTTTCTTTAGTGTCAGGCTCTGATGAGAAAGGAACAGCAAAATGTATCAACTTCTATTTTTTACATGAGCATGTGGGACAGAGCAGAAGATTTTGGATCTTTAATAAAACAGTTTCAGTATGTTGGAATAGAGCTGGGAAATGAATCGAAAATAAGTGAAATCGCAATCTCAACTTTGGTTAATCTCGATGAGCTTTTTAGTCGTCAGGGTTAGCAGCCATTTTGTATTTGTAACATGTGTTTTACAATTATGTGTTCAATCAGGGGTCACCAACACTTTGCTCCATTCGTCCATTAGACATTTTCTGAAAACATTTTTTGTTTTGTTTCATATACACACAAATACACAAAAGGACAATAAACGAACAAACAAACATTGGCCCGTACAAATAGTTATATTTTACATTTCAAAATACAAATGCCCACTTAACGATAGTTGAGACTTCTAGTCCCATATGCGTTAAGGAAAGTTCCCAAGTCTTTCTAAAGATATTGTCCTCATGATGTAACCCACAAGAAGGGTAGAATACTAGAGCTGTGACAATAAACAATAATATTGGTAGCCGCGATGAAAAGATTAGTTGATTGCATTTTGTTCTATTGTCATGAAGCATGATAGTAAAATCTAGTTTATGCTATTTTAATATAAAAGAAATGTATAAAAATTGATCAATATGACCCAAAAAGAGAATTGAGATACAATTTTCTTTGGGCTATATGAGATTGTGGCCTGGGTGATACGACTTCCTTGTATTCTTGCAATTGAATATTTTGCATCATCTCACAGTACAGTGAGTCCACTTCCTGATTAAAAACATTATTTTGGATGAAGTTTATCAAGATTTAGCCAAATCAAAAGCGTTGGTCGTCTCATCTGGGAGGAAAGTGTAGCCCAGGAATATAACAAGAAGGTGCTGATGATTCAACCTCAACATTCCTTCACATCTGAACAATCCATCCTCACAAAAAAGTGCTCTGTATTTATGTGTTTGAAATGTCTTTTGATTTTTACTGCTTTCTCCTCAGCTCTCACTGAAATAAAATGATAGCCTCAAAATTTAAAGGCAGTATTAAGTAAATTCATGACTTGTGACTTCTGCAGTGAGTTCACTTTCCCGCACTAATGGAACTGTTCTGACTCCAAAACCACCATTTAATGTTTGCATGCCATTCCTTCTATTCTTTATAAGTGCGTTTCGGCGCTGGCAGCTGCTGCTCCATCTCGCCGTTGCTTCTTGTCTCCGCGAGCCGTGTAAAGAGGCTGACAGCTTTACTGCTTTGGCCCGGGATGCCTTCACTCAGTCAATCGTCCCGTTTCAGGCCGAACCCTCTTTCATCTGCGCCGTTCCCCTCGGCGGTGCCACGAATGGTTCTCATTTTGACGTGCCCCAGAGTGTGAGAATCGGGGAGAGAACGCATGCACGCAGATGAAAAAAGAGGGAGATATAAATAGTTGGACATGGCCAGATTTGAGTTTGAGCGGGGAGCAAGGGGGTTGTGGGAAAAGAGGAGAAAAGAGGAGCTTAAGGGTGTTCAGGCAGGTTTTGAAATGGGACTTTCAAGTTTAAGAGCCAGGGGTCCCAGTGTGGTCACTTTAATGTCCACCTCTGATATGCCTCATGTGGTTACTATTGAAGTCTGTGCTATGTTTCTCACTCTTGTTCTGACTCCGAATGTCTCTGTTTGAAATGGTTCTATCGATGATCTTACTTATTACTTTTGGAAACTGGGTGGCTTTGTGGCGTATTGATGGACAAGAAGACCAAGTTTTATTCATTAACTCAATAACTTTATATTTGAAGCTCATAATTACTGGGCTAGTGTCATTCCAAGTTCATGGCCAAGTAAAAAAAAAGTACAGTTTGTATGCAGCTGCTGCAGGAGGCTCATAAGTATGGCTGGACTAGGTACTGTTAAACAATATCGGTATGAATCGGTATTTTGAAAAATGTTTTAGGTACTAATGGTATCGTGGGGAAAAAAACATGGCCTTGCGGCCTAGGGACCGCAGGTCGCACTAAAGAAAGGTACTTACGTGGTTGTTTCAGCTGGAATAAATAATTTTAAGAATTGAAAAGAAAAGGTATTTTATGGAATAAATTGTCCTTTTTTGTTTCAACCTACTCATTTTGGGCTTTGTTGTGATTATACTTTATTTAAGCCATCCATCCATTTTCTTCCGCTTTATCCGGGGTCGGGTCGCGGAGGCAACAGTCTGAGCAGAGATGCCCAGACTTCCTGATCCACGCACCTCCTCCAGCTCTTCTTGGGGGATCCCAAGGTGTTCCCAGGCCAGCCTACAGACCTCGTCTTTCTAGTGTGTCCTGGGTTCTCTATTCCGAGCTCCTCCCGGGTGACTGAGCTCCTCACCCTATCTCTAAGGGTGTGCCCAGCCACCCTGCGGAGGAAACTCATTCCGGCCGCTTTTATCCGTGATCTTGTCCTTTTGGTCATGACCCAAATCTCATGACCATAGGTGAGAGTAGGAACGTATCATCGACCGGTAAACCGAGAGTTTCGTCTTTTGAGGCAAGGACACTCCGACCCGGAGTGGGCAGGCCACCTTTTTCCGGTCGAGAACCATGGCCTCGGACTTGGAGGTGCTGATTCTCATCCCAGTCGCTTCACACTCGGCTGCAAAGCGCTCCAGTGCACGCTGAAGGGCTTGATTTGATGAAGCCAACAGAACAACATCATCTGCAAACAGCAGAGATGAAAAAATCCCCTCCGGCCCCTGACTGCGCCTAGAAATCCTGTCCATAAAAGTAATGAACAGGACCGGTGACAAAGGACAGCCCTGGCGGAGGCCAACATGCACCGGGAACAGGTCTGACTTACTGCCGGCAATGAACCATGCTCCTGCTGCGGTCGTACAGGGAACAGATGGCCCTTAGTAGGGGGCCCCCGACCCCATACTCCCCCTCCAAATGACACCACAAGGGACACGGTCGAATGCTTTCTCCAGGTCCACAAAACACATGTGGACTGGTTGGGCGAACTCCCATGAACCCTCAAGCACCTGATGGAGGGTATAGAGCTGGTCCAGTGTGCCGCAACTAGAAAACCGCACTGCTCCTCCTGAATCCGAGGTTCGACAATCGGATGGATTGTCCTCTCCAGTACCCTGGAATAGACCTTCCTGGGGAGGCTGA
The DNA here is from genome assembly GCA_900303255.1 of Lesueurigobius sanzi. Lineage (NCBI taxonomy): Eukaryota > Metazoa > Chordata > Actinopteri > Gobiiformes > Gobiidae > Lesueurigobius > Lesueurigobius sanzi. The sequence goes on from OMNZ01094503.1 coordinate 50,149, forward strand.
GGAGTGTGATCCCCCTGTAGTTGGAACACACCCGGATTAGAGGGACCACCACCCCCAGCCTTCCAATCCAGAGGCACTGTCCCCGACCGCCACGCGATGTTGCAGAGACGTGTCAGCCAAGACAGTCCTACAACATGGCCCCAGAGGGGATTCTGTAGGGGAAACCAACGCAGACACGGGGAGAACATTCCTGATGATTAATGATGTCATAATTTTAGTTGGAGGGCAGGGGCCAATATACCTCTATGGGAGAGACAGTTTTTGAAGGAAATCTCAAAATAGAAAATCCACAAATGTTGTACTTGATCATTATTTGATAGTGATTGGCAGAGCCGTCTTCAGACTTTCTGAGGTCCGAGTAGGGATGGGTACTGTTAAACGATACCAGTATGATATCGAAAAAATAATTTAGGTACTACCAGTATCGAAAAATAAATTGGTACCGAAAACAGGTACCGATTAAGTATTTTTAGCTATTTGTAGCTCAAATAAATGATAAAAACAGTGAAAGAAACAGTGTTTTATTGAACAAAAATGACCATTGTGTTCAATTTGGAAATGAAAGGGTATTGTTTTTTGACAAAGTGTGTGCGGTTTAGGTTTTTTTTACCGGTTCAAGAACCGCTTAAGCACCGGTACCGTTTAAAAAATACAGAGTAGGCACCGGTATCGGATAAAATCCAACCGATACCCAACCCTAGGCTCGAGGCAGTGCAAATGCCCCCCACCACCCATTTTGTACTGTTTTTAATTTAAAATAGGCTCCTTCATGGGCACCCCGGGACAACTGACCTGGTAGTCTTCCCCCTGTTGATGATCCTGGTGATTGGATTCACAAACCTGCCATTTTATTGTTATGGCTGAAAGTCTTTTCAACAAACCAATATCACACCAATATCGCCACTTTAGGACAACCTTGACACGGTAGCGCAGTGGTTAGTGCTTGTGCTTCACAGCTAGAAGGTCCCAGGTTCGATCCCGGGCCAGGACGGGGCCTTTCTGTGTAGAGTTTGCATGCTCTCCCTGTGTCTGCGTAGGTTTCCCCTACCATTAAAAACATGTACAATAGGCAAGGATGAATGATGTCTGTGTGTGAGTGCATGGTGGTGGTCTGAAGGTCTGTTGGCGCTAGATGTAGGCAGCCACACTTCTGTCAGTCTGCCCCAGGGCATCTGCTACTACCGTGTTTGGAGTGAATGTAAATTGTAAAATGTAAAGTTTGGTCCGCTCTGCTCCTGACCGATTTCTTTGTGACATTGAAGGGCTGACTTTCGGGGCACAGAAGTTTATCTTTACCACATTTCTCTGACAGATCTTGCGTTTGACTGGGGGCTTAGAGCGGTTAAAGCTGGGCTGTCTGTCAAGCGCGGTCGCAATGGAGATCCAGGACATCGTCAGGAGGTTCATAGAGACAACATGGCTGCCCGACTTCCTGTCCACGCCAGAGTTCATGGAGAGGCAGAAGGACAAGCCAAAGGTCAGCGTTACTAACAAAGTAAATTAGCTTCTTGAGTGGTTCTCAACTGGTTTACAAAGCAAAATACTGTTTTCATCCCACAGATTATTATTGATTTATGCATTGAATAAACTTAAAACTAAAATCATAATAAAACACACTTCACCAGATTTGTGTAGGTTCTCAGTCGTACAGGAGTTGTCCATCGTAGGCAAAAATTCTTCAGACTCTGTAGTTGAAGTGTAGGGCGTTTCGATCTTAGTCCAAAGATCGTCATCAGCTACCGAAGCCTGGAGCACGCTGTGGACTAAGATCGAAAACGTCCTACACTTCAACTACAGAGTACAGATGAAGACTGAAGAATTTTTGCCTACGACACTTCACCAGAGACTAGAGTTTTTAATAATTATTGGAAAATGAATAAAACACTGCAAAAAGTCCTCTAGAAATCACTAATATTTTCTTGAAATAAGTATATTTTCCCTGGATTAGAGACGATAAGTAAAAAAGAAACAGTCAATTGAACAAGTTTATTTTACACATTAATAAAAACAAACAATTGTACTTAAAATTGTAAAGGAAAAATAAATAAATGTCAAATGTTATGTTAACTGCAAAAATACTTCCACTGGCAGATGTTTAACTTGGCAAATCAGAATTTCTCAAATTAATGTGAAATATTCTAGAAAAACTGTAAAATACTGTTGGGAACCACTGCTTTAGACCCTTTGGACCCAAATCCAAGCAAATGTTCTTATTTCTTGTTAGTTTTTGCAGTGTAGTCTGTTTAAATGGTCTTGATTTCAGCTGTATCAGCTTATTTCATGCTTATTCAACAATAATTGTGTGGAAAATACCATATTTTAAATGACATTTGAGTTGTGTCTTTCCATACTAGGGTCCCCACGCTGTACCAGTTCAGAACCATTGATCTATTGACGTGCATAATCGGCCTTCACATATTTTGCAACCCGATCAGCACGTGAAACTACTGAACAAACACGATAATAAGAGACTTTTAGCCTGTTTTGACATTGTTATTTAGGTGTAATTATTCACGACATGAGGAACACTTCCAGTCTCTCGGGTTTCTCCGATCAGAGCACAACAAACCACTGATTCCTTTCGCAGTCGGCCATTATGTGATCGAGTTTACCACGTCCGCTCATTTGGGCCCGTAATGAGACGTGGACCGGGGTTAGGGTTACACCAGTGGAAAAGACACTTAAGAGGTGAAGAAGCCAGAGAAGAGAGAGGAGAGAGAGCTGCTGCGACAGTGATGCTCGGGGAGATGTAGACAGAGGCGCATCTAGGGAGCGGGTCATAAGGTATAAAGCTATAGGTTACAATGACAGACGGCTCCACGTGGTGTTCAGTGTCTTCATGCTAATCCTCGCTTTTCTCGTTTTTCCTTTTGCGACTTCTGACCTTTGGTGTCACTTGGGTGTCTTTTCTGCGGCAGCCTCACGCAATAAGCCGAGAGTGGGACAAGCGCAGAGGACGCCAACGACGCCGAGCAAGGAGAGAAGTCTGGCAGGTAAGGTGAAGCCATTAAATAATAGCGCTGTGCTACTGGGGCGCTCAGTTCAACTCAGGATTGGATTTAGTTGTGTGAAAGTTTCATTCCTAATTTTGACTTGAATTGGATGGTTTAGACCGGATTTAGTCCACCATGAGTGACAATAACATGACATACAATGTGCTCTTTATTTTTACTAAAAAGGCTGAGGCCACATTGTTACTCTGTAGAATGTAAATTCAGTTAATCTGTGTAGAGTGGGACCAAATGTAGCCTGGTCTTACCATCCCCTCGTACTCATTTCGTACAGAGGGTCTGGCCCTACACAATTGATCTCCGTTTTCAGGTGGGAGGAGATTGGATCTGATTTTACCCATTCACTAACCTGGCCTAC
>OMNZ01094505.1:7722-23274 GCA_900303255.1 Lesueurigobius sanzi
CTGGCATATGAATGAAAGTGTAAAGCCTAAAGCAGCGTGCTCAGGTCATTATTAAGCTGATGACTATCTTTGGACTAAGATCGAAACATCCTACACTTCAACTAGAGTACAGATGAAGACTGAAGAATCTTTGTCTACGATGGACAACTCCTGTACAACTGAGAACCTACGCAGACCTAAATCAGAAAAACACCATATAAATGTCACCATTTACAATGGAGACAAATGGGATGGGCATCCCTTTTGCACTTCAGGGGTTTTTGATTTCTTGTGGGGAAAAAAAACAATGTTGAAAAGCAATCTTGTCATTTTAAGTTAAAATGAAACAATAGCTTATTTTCTCAGAAAGCAAAGTGATTATTGGGAACCTAGATCTTCAAGCTGTGATATAACAGTACTAACAAGAGGCAAGGGGGTGTCTTTTTATTGCAGTAGTTTTAGACATAAACGCACCACACACGACATAATACTTTGATTGTGTCTGTCCACTCCCTGCGGCTGGACAGCTCCTGTGCAGGTGATGGACAGTAAAAGTGTCAGAGCACCTGCTTCCAGGCCACGCTCCAGTGAGTTTAACAGGCTGATGAGAGACGTTAACATAGTCACTGCAGCACACAGGGGGGATAAATCACACAGGGCTACAGCACGTCATCCAGACAGAGGAGTGACGGGTTTACAGGGTCCAACAGTGACTGTCCTGTACCTGGACAACGGGGGGAAACATTGATGGACAGTATTGAGTGGTGAATGAGTGGGTTAAATGGAGAAGTAGCTCAGTTTTAAAGTAACAAACTGACAAGACAGGGTTTGGGAGTCATGCTATGGGGATGCCGCAAGATTGAAGCAATTATAGCTTGTGTTATTTGGTTCTTGCATTGTTTCTTTCTAATATATTACCTTATAATCTATAAACAAACATAACATGACACCAGCTTGTACTCACTGCTGGCTGCTGTGTCGATATAGTCATGCCTCGGTGCAATTAGGGCTAAAACTCCTCTCTGATCTTGTTGAACGGGAAATTATTCACACAATGGGCCCGGTCAGTTTCCCACATCGACAGCAAACACAATAACTCTCATCCTGTGTGAGTTCATATAATTTCTCTATTCCCCTGAACCTTTCTCTGCCTTTGTGATGTGCCAGACGTTTGTGCATTACAAAGAGGCTGCAGGAAATGGCTGTCCACTTAAAAACATGAGCACAGATCTTGACACTGTTACAGGGAGGAGCTTTGGAAGACCGTGGGGATAGCTGCATGTTTTGGACAAATGAAAATTGCCCACAAAAAGGGTGCAGTTGTCGGACTATTATCATTATCGAATACTGAAAGGCTGATTGTTTTCCTCGGTGAAAATACCACCAGTGGCTCAGATCCAGCGGTGTTTCTCTTTGAACTAAAATAACATCAACATTTGAGCGGAGGCATGTGTTATTGATGGATCTGCGCTATGCCGTAGTTAGAATTAATTGCCTGGATTCCTGTTGCATTCGGTATGCGGGCCCTCACATTCTTGTGGACAAACAGAGTAAAATGCTCGGAGGCGCTACCATGCACTGACTAAATGGTAATGCAAGCAGGTGCAGTCTGCAGGGAGGCCGCTGCTGCCTTCTCATCAGTCACTCGTAATCACTTCCTCTGCCGTGCTTGTAAATCACTGGCTTTAACCTTGCATTTGTAGGAGCCGTGTTCACAAGATGATGCGAGGAGAGGTGTTTTGACCACTGAGGTTCGTCTGCAACTTAGTTACACAAAGTTTACAGAAGTGTGTGTGGTTTGTAGGATTTATTACAGAGAAGCACAGGGTAAAAAGGGTTACAGCATACTGTATGAGCAGCAGCCTAAACCACTAGACTGGCTGCCTTTATGTAGGCTACAGAAGTTGATTCATTCAGAAAGATGAATAAATATTACAGTCATTTCTTACTTACCCACCCCTGCATACAACCATTCATACAGTACAGCGGCAGGAAATCTTGTTTTGTAAATGTCGACTTGGTTTCTTCCATGTATTTATGCATTAACAGGGTTTTAAGCTGTTTACGACATGAGGGTGAGAGTGGAGTTATTGGTCAGACGGGGGCTCCCGGGCGGCTGTGGATATTGGCAGGTTTGACTGGGGTCCTGGGGAGGTCCCAATGACCTGTTTTATACCAACACTGGAGCTTTGTCGTAAAAGCAGAGGGAAGTCGAGTCACTGCTTCACTATTTGTTTGAAGTGGGTGGAAAAAGGTCCAGAGCCGCAGAGTGTTGTGAGCTGCCGATGGGAGAGGAAGTGTGGAGAAAACTGTTGTGTGTCTTTACATGGAGGCTACATGAGTGCCCTGGTTCTGGTAAAATACTCCCAATACAACAGAGACTACAAAACAACATTGCCCTCTCTCTGTGCTGAATGGAAAGGGGGAAAGGGAGCTTGTTGTTGCTGCTGTGTGAATGCTGTAATTGGACGTTCAGGGGTTTTGAGTAAAAGGCAATAGAGGAATGGTTAAGGGAAAGTGCCACTGCACCTGTGCTTACAGGCGCAAGGGGCAGAACTGGGGTCAAGCATGCTTTGGTAATCAGTCTGCTTTATGTGTATTTCTGTAATGACCTGTAATTACCTTATGTACTTCTACTTATTGACACCTGCTACTATGACATTTTCGTCATATTTTTTCAGCTAGGTGAAAATCTCTTCTACTTCCACTGCAGTCATCTCTGTCTCCACATCTTTTAATCTTCACCACCAACAGCATCTAGAAAAAACAGATACTGTATTCCCTTTTACATTCAACTCATCACTGGCACAGTATTGTAGTTATAGCCTGCTGCTGAATTAATTTGTGATGGGAAATGACAATGCTTACAGCTGCCCAGAGGCTAACATGACTACAGAAACATGCCAACAGGAGTCTTACTGCAACAACACTATTTTGGTAGCTGGTAATGACTGGCCAACTAGTGTTAGTAGATGAATAGTGTCAGATTCAGTTCACAGTGGGAGCTGTAAGTAAATTACTGCAATATACAGGAATGTGTACAATACAACAATTACTACACCCCAAATACTACAATTTACAACTTGTCTTTAAGGATAAAAATGACTTGTTTGCTGATGGTAAATCGTAAACCTATATGACACTTTTGAGCGCATTAAAAAAGGATGTTTTTGGATGACATTGCTCTTCAAATATGTATTATTGAGAAGCCAAGACACAGTGACAGATTATCCATCATTTAAGGGGTAAATAATGTGCCCACTACAATAACAGATGTGTGATGAACAAAGATGAGCTAAAGATGATTTTTACTGTTTCCTGTTCCCTTTGACACTTGGGATGCCCTTTAAATTGGGCCTCACTCTTCACTGATGTAATGCAGTGTTCAAACTCCCAAGAAATCACAGATCTCTCAGCTCTGTGGTGGCCCTGTGGTGGCTCTGTGGTGGTTCTGTCTCCGCCACACCAGCCGCATGCACTTACGAAAATTTGTGCTCAAGACAGGTGAAGAAAACTGCAAGAGGTGGGCAGTATTTTGTAGATTTAATATTTCCTCAAAGCCTGTCACTGTATGTGTCAAGGTGATGGATGGTAGACGTGTGTTTCAGGATTACGTTTTATGAAAATCCGGGGGCCCTGGGGTGGGTCTGTGAAGCCCATAATCTTTGCAGAAAGTCTGGTCTGGATGAACCTAGTCTTTATTATTAAACACCTATGAGAGGTCTGGAGATGGCGCATATCGAGGTCTCACTCCCTGGCTGCTCTCATCACACGTTCTGCACATTTGGAGATGAAATTTTAAAAAATCCACTCAGCAGTAAGATGGAAATAAAAACTGCGGTTTCATGAATGGATACAGATGAAAGCAGAGCCACATTCGACACCCTTTATATTCTCAAATGTCACTGCTTTTCGCTATTGCTTTTTGGGTTCTTGAAGCAACGTTGGTCTTTGAGGAGGAGTGTTAAAAATGGTAATACTTTTGGCAATATGTTCCAGATTTGATGTTACATGTGAGGATTGGCTATAAATGAGGCTGTATTGATTTCACATGTGGACTATAGTACCAGGGTTAGGCCTGAGAGCTGGAATGTGGTCCCTGGGATGTGCATGAAGGACTGAGGCTCTAGGGGCCAAGGGCCAGGCTCCACTGCACTGGGAGCTGTTAAATATACTATAAAAGCTTCATATCCACAATTATTCTGACTTTTTGGATTTATAAATCTCAGGTCATACTCATGGTAGATGGCTTAAACATGGAAACTGGACTTCTGCTCTCTTGGTAACACATGGCACTTTTGAAGACCATGACCATACTAGTGAATGTAATGTATAGCTCCAGTATGGTTTCTTGATAGAATTTGGCACAGTATTTGGTGGTAGACGGTGACATCGAGAGGTCAGAATAAATCCACACAAAGAAGAAGTTGTGTTTAATGAAAAAACAAATAAAAAGATGCAAAATCTATACATTTTTATTATTTTTATGATGATCTTTTGCACTAAGACTTTAGTAGGTGGCACAGATGCAATGAAGGGACACTAGTAAAAATAATGATGGCATGGTGCAATATTGAAGGCTGATTCTGGTCTTACAGTGAGTGTAGGCAGGGGAGATTGACTGATAGCGTTTGGTATAGCAAAAACAAATTGCATGACATTTTCAATATATATTTTTTATATTCTTGAGGACTTGAACGCAGCTGTATTGGATGTGACACAGAGAGGCTCCCCTAAAAGTCCCCCGCTGCAGGGAACAGTGAGCATAAAGCTCATGTTTGCGGCAGGATCCAGCTGGCCCGTGGAGCTGGAAATGTTTACCGTGGTGCACATGGCTAATTTGTGTGTTTTTATTTAGCTGTTGTGTATTTGGAACTCTTGGTTGTGGGGAGCAGTGGGGACTAAGGGTGCAGGAGCAGTCCCCAGATGCGGAGAGAGTGACCGCAACAGGAAGCCCAAACAATTGCAGCTCATTAAACGTGTCACTGCGGCCGGAGTCACTCATCTCTGTGGCTTTCCTGGTCAACTCACATTCACCTCTTCTCCTCTAGATGTGACCACTACAACTGATCATCCAAACTTTATTGTTGGGGTTATATATTTGGTTATATTTTATAGTAGTAGGGTAATTAATTATGTGGCTGAGTGGTTGGCACTCTTGCAGCAAGGAGGTCCTGTGTTCAATTCCTGGGCCGTGCGGGCCTCCCTTGTCTGGATGGGTTCCTTCCGGGCTGCTTTAGTTTCCCATATGAACCCAAAGAACATGCACAATAGGTTAATCCTCGTGCCAGGTGATTCTATTAGCCTGGGGCTCCGGTCGCCTCCTGCTCCTGACGGGAAGGATGGGTCAAATGCCTGTCAAATATACATTACATTACAAACCCTTCTGTACAATATTGTGACTGAGAGGTGTGAGCAGTGACAACAATCTTTGAATAAATGATTCCTAACCAACTGTATCACCACCCCTTCGAAACACAAATGCAAAGTGATAACAACAAAGCTTACAGTTGTAGTTTTGTGTGTCTTTGTGCCAAAAACGCAGATGCTGATATAACACTTACAGGCCTTGTATAACATTACATATTTTCTTTATTAATGTTGCCCCTAGACCCCTACAACATTAATAACCATTGCGTTGTTTCTGCATGAGACCAGCTGGTTCCTGTTCTTATGATGAATTGGATGATATTATTTTTCATTACAGCAATTATCTTTTCACTCACTCTCTAAGTGTTGCAAGTTCATTCATATGCTTTGTGTTACAGAACGCATACAAAAAAAAACATACTCGTTTTCCCGAGCTCCTATGCACTGACTGAATTAACAGCACAGTGCGGCATGTCCATGGGGTGGGTTTAATTGGGCTGTGAAACCAACGTGAGCAATGTTCCTGACCCCAATCAGGACTCCGGCTGTGGGACAGGGTGTGATGAGGGGTTACACCAGGCCTCTCTGGATGGACAGGCTGGGACCCTTAAACCTGCAAAACCGGGAGCCCGAGTGCTTTGTGTTTACCTCTGCGCTTTTACAAGTGATGTCACCACGCTGTAAAAAGATACAGTTCTCCGCGGCCCGGGCCTTTTGTTACTATTGAGAGAATAAACACGGGCTAAGTGCAAAGAGGAGATGGAAGTGGCGGTCGGAAAGTATTGGAAAGCAAAGGGAAGCAGGCTGCCGTGGTGCGTGGTGTGTCCAAACAGTGGAAGAGGACTATGGGGATCTGTAACTGTCCAGGTGCTGTGAGCCGAGCCCCAGTCTTCACCAGCTAATCCCTCCACTCTGATGAACACACCGCACTTCCCTATAAATATCCAGCCATCTTGCCTTTCCTATGTTCCTGCCTTCAACAGAAACAAACCCTCCTGTATTAATGGTCCCCCTGGGGCCGTCACCCTGTGTCCACATGTGTTTGTCTTTGCTCTGTAGCGTGTGGAGCGAAACCTACTGTGAATTAGTGTTGTAGCACTTAATCTTAAGACCACATTTTGTAGTCGGGTATCTCACACTAAGCTATTACTTTAAGACATACCATGGCCACAAATTATGCTAATTCAATCTCCAGCCTATCAGTGTATATAGCCTTAGTCACTATAGGGCTTTAGGCGGGTTACACGTTTGATAAATGGCAATTATTTGTAAGGTTAAGAATTATACACTGTGTGGCTACTTAGTATGAAGAGTTAATTTGCAAAAACAGATAAGTGCCGTTGACAAAAATAAAGGTAAGCTTGTACTTTTGCAGTGATAATGACCACATGAATTTTACTGAATCAAAAATATGAAGTCACTTGTTATTGATGAAATTTATTCAACTCTACTTTTCCTGATGTCCCGTTTAGAGCACAGTAATAACAATCTGAAACTATTTAGCAACAAAATCAAAACGGAGATATCTGTTTTTGCAAATGAAATTTTCATATACAGTATACTCTCACATTAATTCACACAAAGATAGCAGGACTGACACTCACAAAGGGAAGATGCTCACAATCTGTTGGATTATGTCTGAATCAGCAATTATTGGGCCACAGTAAGTTACATTGGCGTTAGGCCTTGTTTATAACCCACTTTATAACCCACTGTACCATCTGATAGCTACCACACTGTGGATGATGGACTTCAAAAAACACAAACAAAACTGTTGCACTTTATTTACTTCTGCACTTTAAATTTTGTATTGCACTTTATATGTATATTGTACTGTGTATTTGTACATGAAGAAAATAAGAAGAGCTTTATTTATATAGCGCCTTTCACAGACATAGTCACAAAGCGCTTTACATGAGATCATGACCAGCTGCCCCTTGAGGCTGCACACATCATGCGCCAACGGACCCTCTGATCACCACAATTCACTCACCCAGATATCATTCATCCTGCCTATTGTACATGTTTTTGGTGGTAGGGGAAACCGGAGCACCCGGAGGAAACCTACGCAGACACGGGGAGAACATGCAAACTCCACAGAAAAGGCCCCACCCTGGCCCGGGATCGAACCCGGGACCTTCTAGCTGTGAAGCGCAAGTGCTAACCACTGCGCTACCGTGCCGCCAACATTGCTGTATTTGTATATTGCTGTATTTATTGTTCATGTTAATTGTCTGAGGCCTGTCTAGTAGATGGAAATTAGCATGGTGCTAAATCTGGTGCAGCCATATTTTTTATGTAACTGCACATTGTCCTTTAAATAACTAAACTAAACTAAACTAAACTAAACTAAACTGTTAAGATGCTGTGCTTTGCAAGTGTTAACTTTGCAGACTCACTGTCCCTGCCTGTGGCCAAGTATAGAATGAAAATAACAACAAGAAATCCATATATTTTATATCGTCCACATTTTACCTGTTCTACCCAAAGAATTTCTCACAGTAACAGCAGAGCTCTGTGTGGTATAAGTGAATTGGTATGTGCAGAAGGCAGTGAAACAGCTTGTGTTTTATGTGATCTCTCCTGTCGAGGCATCTGTGCAGTTACGGCCTGTCTCTGCCACTGCTTCGCACTCTGGCCCTGTGTGAGTTAATCGCTGGAATTCAACACACCTGCAAAGGCAACTATAACAGTCTCCACAAAGACTTTTGGGTAAAAAAGAAAAACAAACCCATGTTGATAGCCATTTTTAATCTATTATGCCGTAATAAAGCACTTTGGTCAACAGTAGGCGTTTTTATATGTAATATATAAATACACTTGATGAATAAAATTGAATATATTATGCAGCACAATCTAACTTTATTTGTTTCCAGAAATAAATTAAATATAACAAATAGGAGACAAAATTGACTTCACTGTTTACAAACATATTTCAATCCATTTTATTTCAAAAAGACAAAGTGTTGCTTAAATGCATAGCTCCAAACCACGATTTTTTTTGGGTCCATGATAGATGATGTCATATGAAGCCTCCAGTCAAAGCAGTCAAACTCGTGTGTTTTTATGCCTCTCTTGTTCATACTCTGATGAGACCTCTGCTGTCTCGCTGCGTTCGCTCCCTGTACTTGTATGTTTCCTTGGCGAACTCTTTTATGAGCTTTTCTCGAGCCTCAAAGAAGTTGGCTCGGGTCGAATCTCCCCGGCTCTTTCCCACTAATGAAGTGCACATTCTGCAGCAGATTTTGGCTGCTCCCTGGCCATCCCTTAATGGGAATTTCCCTTGCTTCCATGCACCCCTGCCTCCTTGCATCGCCTCTCTGCCACTCTGGACTGTTTGTTGCACATGGGCCAGGGGACGTTTGATTCATAGACCTTCGTACGCTTCTTGTTTGCCACTGTTGGACTGCTTGGCAAACTAACTGAGGGATTGTCCCAACTGCAGTGTCATAGGCCTGACTTATTGCTGGACTGAGAGGCTCGAAGTAGGATAAACGTGTAAGAGCCCAAGCAATGACTGACGTTGAGCAGTGGACTTTGAGAAGAAGTTATGTTTGAGCATTTACAGATCCAAGAGAAACAAGAAAACATAAATTTACACTTGTGGCTTTATTTATTTTAGGTCATTTGTAATACTTTTCAAACTTACTAAAGCTGCAGACATTTCATTTTCCCCAACTCTGACTAAAGAGTGTTTAAATTAAATAGACTTTGATGGATGAGCAGATTATAAAAAGTAACCACTGGCTTCCATATTTATATAACAACTACTGTAAACTGGGGAGAGAAAGTTGGTGACGGCACCTGCTGTTCTGCAAGTCAAGGCAAATCCATCCATTTTTCCTTTTTATTCCCCTCAAAGCTTTTCCAACATGTTGTATGTGTTATGAAGGGCACCAAAAGAACTTTGCAAAACATCGATCAAATTACTGAACAATGGAAACAAGTTTTGTACTGATAATTTCAGATCTCTTCGTCCCATAATCAGTTCCTGGACCATGAGACATTTCTCTGTGGACTTCGTTCCCCTTATGGTGCAGTTAGCTACATCAGGGCCATTATCCCGATTTAAGATCTGATCTTTTCCCCAACAACACTGAAGAAAGGGTCGAAAGCAAGGGACAAATTTACAGGGTCTTAATGACTGGAAAATAATTGTATTCTGCTTTTGTTGCACAGCTCAGCGAGGATGAGCTAGTCCACATCTTCAAATCAACCTTGAAGGCTCCATGCTATCTGCTTTTTATAAGGGAAAATCCACCGGGACATGAAAGCTGGGAATATACTCTGTGACAGAGAAGGTCATGCGAAACTGGCTCAATCTGGTCTGGCTGGACATTTGACGGTGAGCACTGGTTCCACTGGGCCTTCCAGTCTTTAAAAGTCAACATAATAAAGTCAGGTCTCCCTCCGAGATTATGGCATCATACTCATTTTTGTCTGCTCAAGTTTCCCAGTTTAAAATAAGCCAATGTGAAGTTAAATGGTTGCACTTTACATAGCAGCATGGTCATAACATGGTAATATGATGGAAATAGTTTGGTAACAATGGATAATAACAAAGCATTATACATTTTGCAGCTGTTTTCGTGGTATTTGCAGTCTTTATACTGGATTAGCTCTGGGATATATGATTAGACATACTACCGTGAATCAAATTACACAAGTGCCCTGTTTCTATGTTATAACACTGTAGTATCGCCATGCCAATACTGTGTTGTAATGTAAAGTGGTATGAGCTAAACTGATAGTTGCACTTTGGAGATGTGGATTTTTCACGTTTTGTCCAAAGAATGTTTTTCGGGCAACAGCACAACTTTTACAGCCCCTGGTGAGCTTTATCCTTGTCAGAATGTAGTAGTATCTTAAATATACTCTGCAGTGCCAAAGAGACAATGTGTGGAGGACGGAGTAGAAGATTTAGGCTCATCTAGCTGTGCACTTAATTCCCGACCGTCTTGTTTCCAACAGCAGTTTGTGGTTTGGGCGAATGCTAAAGGCATTTTACTGTTCCCACTATGGTGTGTCTTCATTGCCTTCATTTCCTCACATGGAAGAATCAGCAGTTCATCTTATAAGTCTTAGCAATGATAAGAAGCCATGAAACCCAGGGCACTAACACAAGTAATGTCATTAATTTGAGTACTTTTAGTAGGGCTGGGACAATACGTGTATATGCTTTTGTTGCAATACAATATATATCACAATTGCAATACAGTACATATTGTGAAAATATCATAAAAGAAAATAAAGTCATCAAAATGTAGGTTTATTAAAGTGCTGTGTAACTGCTACTGTTATAATAATAAAGTGTAGATAAGTGTAAAGAGTAAAAAAAATAAAACACTAATAAAAATACCTCCCACACATAGTCCATAAACATGGATTTAGAAAATGTGTTGTTGAACAGCCATCACTGCACAGCTGTTAAACACTAAAGATATTGAAAGCTACGCTTTCCTGATTCACATAGTAAAGAGGTTGAGGGTTCAAATATTGGGCAAATAAACACAATTTATTTTTTAAGTATCGTGCAAGTGAGCGCTCCGGACCCAGCGGGACTCAGGAGCGCGAAACTGAAAATAGTGCGAGGAAGCCTGCTCTTTTAGGAGGATGTAATGAGCCTGTCTGCCTATATTGACTAATTTGCCAGCAGATGCAGCAGAGGAGCGGCTCTCCTCTTCTGACGGTGATCATCCTACCTCACAACGTCAGAGCCCTTGGAAGTAGACGGGTTTTGGGGATCCGCAGGCTGAGTCCGCCCCTCTGGACCTCAGGGGGCAGGCGTCTGATGCGCTGGGCGCTGTTGATACAGGGATACAACATATCATCAGACACAAGAAGTGCATGGACAACATCGTGGCAGATGCCTGGTCCAGGACTGAGTATTGACTTCTGACCCGCTCCTGCGTATTAGGGTGATTTTTGAATTACTTTACTCACACCCTCCTAAAAGAATCTCCCTCATGAAAAGTGTGACCCGAGGTACCAATATATATTAAAAACCAGGTAAAATACCAAAAAAAGAACACCCAACGCCCACTACATCCGTTCTAGTCTGCTCCGCCTGGGTGTGTCAAGTCTCAGAGCCAGAGAAGCACATGTGCGACATGTATGAGGTCTTGTGTAGCTTCTCCGGCGTTGCGCAGACAGACAAGAAAAATAGAGGTCCTCCGTATTGTGGTCTTGGCGGAGCGCAGCGGAGCTGAGCCGGTGGAGCTGAGCGGTGGATGTGGACCTGCGCAGCAGGCTTAAAATAGCAATGCATTTGCTGCGCACAGGCGGTGAGGAGCAGGGCGGAGTGGAGCGGGCTGGAGGATGTGGAATTTGGCAGTTAGTGCCGCTTGACAAGTCAGTGCATCTCGACTGTACACTGGTGCTCCCTTTCGCTTTCTCCTTTTCTGCACTCCTTCATATATTTGTCCCAATGTACATTACCCTGCTCCTTTGGCCCTCTGCCCATGGATGTATATGATAACAGTATTGGTAGCTTTAAAAGCATACATTTTGAAGAGATTCAGATATTCCATACTGGCCATTCTGGTCTGAACCAGAACCACGGCTAATTCCTATCAATTTCCGACGGTATTTTCCTACAAAAAGCTTGAATAGCTTACTTTGTGTTGTCTTCATCCGAAGAATTCTCCCTTAGAATACGGTATATGTGCCTTTCTGGCGCTCTCAGTCTCTGTGCGTAATCTTCCCAGGGAAAACTCTGCGTTATCTTCCCAGGGTAAAAGCTCCAAGGTTCCGAAAGATCTGCACCAAATCCCGCGGCCCCATTTTCACAAACGTTGTCCATATGGAAGTGGCCAATGTGCCTTTCTGCGCTCCGGTGGTAGTCCCTAATCCTTGGGTCTCTATCCTTGGATCTTCCCCAGGAAAAATGATCCTGGTCCCGCGAAGATTAAGCCAAATACCGGCCCATCGCTATGGAGTCTCCTGCGACATTGTTCAAGTTCGGCATCACAGGTGTTTTGAAGCTTGTGACAGCGAAGCTTGTGATGCGCGGCAGACACTAGAAACGCGAAAAAAGCTTGAAACGCGAAGCCCGCAAAGCTCATGACGCCCATGACACGCCCCCCAGTCTCTTGGCGCCCCTCACCATTCATTTTGAATGTAAACCCGCCACCTATGAAAATTTAAATATATACATGTCAGAATTAGAGCCCCACACTCACAACAAATCAGTCTCCGGGGAGACTGATCCAGGATCAGTTATTGGCTCATAAGCAGAGCCTGGTGTGAATACAGTGGCTGGATCTGACTCCAGATCAGCTCGACAGCAAAGCACTGCAGAGACCGCACAAAGCATTTAACCAGACTTTATCTGGGGCTCTGAAATTATCGTACATTAGGGGACTTTTGGCATTATTGATCGTACATCGTACAGAGGTCTAAATTAAATCTGGCAACCCTGAATGGGAGCAGCTCTGCTGAGGCGGGACAAGGACAGGACAAACACTGGCTCGCTCAGTGAGGTGCTCTGATCACAAACACTATAATTGTGTATAATAAACTCATCTATCAAAAGAAAACAATGCCAAACAGGTTTAAGGGGCAGGCAAAACAACTTATTTTCTCATTTTTGAGTCAGTTTGGTCACTAATGTTTGTTCAAAAACTAAACAAGATATCCTGAAGGGGATGTAAACTTTTGAGCACAACTGTATGTATTTTGTTTTATTGTTGGTAACACACCTGATGGTTGAACATGTCACCTCTGTGAACAATGTCCTTTTACATAGCACTGTAAGATTACAAATCAACAAAACAGCAGCCTTCTCTACAACATCAACTGCTTTTCCAACATTTGACTTTGTAAAATTGCGTTAATTCCTGTTTGGTCGATGCAGGACCCTGTGTGGCCGCTAGTTCTCATAATTCATCTACGACTGCTGCTCCGTGTTTGATCTTGACCTTTGGCCTCGCTCCGTAGCGGGAACAAATTTGAGACAGTTTCCTCTCGTGGGACATCCCAAAATAGAAACTAAAAGGATTTGACGACACCTCGGGGAGAAGGCACAGAAGCTATTTGTGTATAGCACTTGTTTTAAGTTTCTCCATTACAAGTTCAATGTCCAGTGTGATGAGATTTGTTCTTTTCTGGACCAAACAGCTGCATGTAGCTGCTGGGTGGTCTACAGCGTGGAGCGCCCCATTACCTACCTGGCTGCATTGTTTAACTTTTTGGACATATAGCCATTTTTTGCTAAGCACTTGATGATTTAAAGACTTCTATAAAAATGGCAAGACCACGACCCTTAGGAACCTGCATTGGCTGTGAGCAAGGCATTGGGAATACATTGGAGCCATAAGAATGGTGTTAGGCTTTCAATTTAGTATCGCTGGAATATACATATGCCCAACATAATAAAATGGTTTATACCCCAGATTTAACACATAGAAATATTTTAAAAGAACTGGTTCATAGGGTAAAGGGGAGGGGGAAAAAGGAAAGAATTGCAGACTGTAGTTTCTTTGTTTGATTTACGGCCAGCCAGTCTGCGAAGTTCAGCATTTCTGCATCAAGGCTTCAGGGAGGGGTGTGAGCGAGGGTGTAAAAGTGATGAGTTTCTGAGGGTCATCCTTGATCTCGTCCAGATTTCTGCAGCCAATTTAAAGACACACTGTATTTTGTTTGATCTGATTCCATTTTTTGCTATACAGTAGACCCAGTGCTGCCAAAAATGTACCCAACTTCTTCTCATAGAATTATTCACATACTAAGAAGACGTAATGAAAGTTTAACAACGCATCAAACAAACAAATATTAATGTTTTATTGTGTTTATTAATCTTGTGTCTAATCTGAATGAACAAATATTTAAATAGCAATACTTTCCCCCCTTTCAGACATACACAACAGAGAGTGTGAGAAGCAAAGTGAGACATATGGACATAAGCCAGGTTGGCGGAGATGTTTTTTATACAAGATTTTTACAAGACTAGATTTTCTTTGATGGTAGGAATAGACCAATAAAACAGTGTTGCGGATGAAACTGTGTATGCCAGGTGGCTGCTGGATGCAACTCCTCTTACACATCTTTTTTCTTACTTAACCCACGGCGCAGCTCTATAAAAGTTGTGGTCGGAAGCTCGAAAGTGTTTGTGCCAATACTTGCACTTCAATCGAACTGCAAATAAACTTCACATATGTGCAAATTTATCCAGTATGGTAGCCAAGAGCAAACAAGACTAAGTCATGACTAGGCTGGACTTGACTAAGTAATTGCCCATTGTTGGTTAAACTTACAGAGGATAGTGCACTGGTAGGTAACCCAGTCAAACGTAAATGAGAAGATCGTTTTGAAGACGTTGGTTACGGTTTTATCTGATTTGACCGACACCGGCAGTGTGCACTGTCGTCATGTCCATGAGTTTGCCACATTGGGTTTGGGATGTGTTCATAGAATAGAATTATATTTCAGTTGTAGCAGGTGCCAATACAAGTCTATGAGAGGGAAACAGTTTTAGAAAGAAAGAAACAAACAAATGAAGAAAGAAAGAAAGAAAGAAAGAAAGAAAGAAAGAAGAAGAAGAAGAAGAAGAAGAAGAAGAAGAGGAAGAACAAGAAGAAGAAGAGAAAGAAGAAGAGAATGAGAAGAGAATGAGAAGAAGAGGAAGAGAAAGAAGAGAATGAGAAGAAGAGAAAGAAGAGGAAGAGAAAGAAGAGGAAGAGAAGAAGAAGAGAAAGAGAAGAGAATGAGAAGAAGAGAATGAGAAGAAGAGAAAGAAGAGGAAGAGAAAGAAGAGGAAGAGAAGAAGAGAAAGAGAAGAGAATGAGAAGAAGAGAAAGAGGAATAAAAAGAGGATGATAAAGAAGAAGAGGAAGAAGAGGAGGAAGAACAAGAGGAAGAACAAGAGGAATAAAAAGAGGAAGAAGAGGAGGAAGAAGAAGAAGATTTGATAGTCAAACTAACTGCTATATTATTCAGAGCGTTCACACCAAAGACTGCGTGGATGGCAAAGGCGTCGGGTTTTCATTCAAAATATATGGTAGATGCAAGCGGCGGACTCAAAAGTTCAATAATCTGACCTTTTGGAGAAAGACGCGGCGCGGCAACCAATCAGAGAGGCTCGCTCTAGTGACGCAATGACGCATTTCTCGTACCGGGATGAATCCAGGAAGAAGCAGGAAAACAACGAACACAATGGAGGAGCAGCTAATGTCACAGTTCTCTTGTCGTGACATTGCATTTACA
>OMNZ01094506.1:0-11539 GCA_900303255.1 Lesueurigobius sanzi
ATTTAATCTGATACTTTTACTTTTACTTAAGTACATTTTTGATCCTGCATCTGCACTTTTACTTAAGTAAGAATATTGAGTACTTCTTCCACCTCTGATGGCGTCATCAAAAGTATCGGTATCGTGCCACAAATTATCGCGATATATCGGAAAATCAATATATTGTCACATAGTTTTCACATATTCTTGCCAGTGATACAAAACATGCTGGTACAAAACAGCTAGACACAGCAAATGCTTTTGTGGAGGGTAAAGGATGGTGCTGCCTGAGCAAAAGTGAATATTCCTGCCAGTTTTAATATGTTTTATACATTTACATAATCCTTGGTGCCGTTACAGGAGGGAGATTTCTTGGTTCGGACGCACCACCTTGAATACTGCGATGGAGGGATTCTGGACCCTGACGACACGCTCAGTGATCTGGTGGAAGACAGAGACAAGGTAAGGCCTTGATGCCCATTTCCAAGAGGCATTAAACAAGCATGGAAACTAATGGAATGAAATGTGCCAAAATGAAGGCTTTAAATGTCATTAAAAAGTCAATGAATGTACATTTCTTGGAAGATAATGACATTGATCGACTATTTTGTACGGCGCAAGTTCATGAAAAATATCAAAATTACATTCAGGGAGAGTTTTGGCTAATTGTGCACATTTATTTGTTGTGCTTTGTTTGATGGGATGTATGCAAATCTGAAGAAAGCAAATCGTTTGTGGCATTAAAAATATAGGATTTGGGCAATAAAATGTGGCCTGTATAAACCCTCTTTTTTGTGATCACAATTGTAACTACAAAAAATACACTTTAAACTATTCTATGCTGTAAATTGCTAGGATTCAACAGGATTCTAGACCGTTTTGTCTTTCGGTGCTCTACATTGGGAAACCTATAATAGAAAATAAACCAGGGCTGTAACTAGTAACGATTATTTTGGTCATCGATTAACAGGTGCATGAAAAAAGCATCATTTTTTAAAAACTTTGCCACATGAAGCTCAAGTGACGCTGTTTGAGGACGTCTTGATAGAGTAAACTTAAAGGTAATTCTCTTTGTACGCAAGTTTCACATGTCATTCCTCATTTGAAAGCTAAGAACTTCTAAAATTCAGTCGGGGATTGTGAAAGTGGGAGAGCGAAAGAGTCCCCTTTCTGCTCTGATTAGATTATGGTACAAGATTTATCTCGTATTTGGAACAATCAGAGCTAGAACATTAGCAATTTAGAGAATTTGGACTTAATTCTTACGCTCTCTGAGTCTGTATATTCCAGAAACGATTAATCGATTACTAAAATAGTTAACTATTTCAATTATAGATTAGTTGTTTCAGCCCTACTAGGCCAGTAGGACCAATATGGAATAGGGATGCACATTTTGTACAATCGCTCAATTGGTTGCCTTTCCAACGATTATCGATTAACTGTTCACCACTGGCACTTTTTTTTAGGAAATGCTTTATTTGCTATTAATTTAGTTAGGTATCTGATGGTACCACCAAGGGGCCCCAATAGTGCATAAATTTGTATAGGTGTTGTGTGCCTCATAAAATTTCCCTCAAATGTCTCCTCAAAATAACTATTACACTGCAAAAAACAAATCTAGAAAGTCAAATTTTGTGTATTAGACCTGGATTTGAGTAACTAATTTCAAGAAATTTGCTAGTGGGGTAAGTAAGTTTTTTTTTTTACACTTAAATCAAGAAAATACATCAACAACAATCTTATTTCAAGTAAATGAATATTGTTTTGATCTCATTTTGAGTGCAGTGTAGTGTACTTTCTTTTATAAACATACTGTAGTCAGGTTGAAGGATGCGGGAATCGGATGTGTCTCATTTATGGGAATACAGATCTATCCGAAATTAAATTAAAGTTGCGAGGGCCCCATGACATCATTTCGCTTTGGGCCCCGTGAACGCTTAGGCCGGCCCTGCTTCAACTACTTCCTTCTATACATCTTAAGGATAAGAAGATATACAGTAGAACAAACTTGAATTCATTTTATTTCTTTTCCTTTTGGTTGTTTTAGCTCGATGATTCAATTTTCTGTCCCTTTATTTTCATATCAATACGCTTTTATTCGCAGTTGAGTTATGCCATAATGCACAGGATTACTCTTTCCTCTAGCTTGAAGTGCTGTGTGCAAAACATAGTCAGGTGCGTCTGTATCGAGCTGCTGTGGCCCATAAGCTATTCTCTTGGACCGAATAGCGCCTCCACAGCAAAATTCAAAGGCAAAGGTTTTAAGCCGCCTTTAGCAATAGACACTGTCATTAGCAATTCACTTTTGGAGACTCGGGGAACTCCATCATCCTATTTCCCCCAGAGCACCGTGTCCTTTTTTTTCATTATTCTCATTTTATTACCCATATAGTCTATATGAATGTGATTAATAGCTTGCATTAAGCCCCTTGTGCAATGGCTGGAGACCTTTAGTGAATTTCCAGCCTCTTTAGCGGCTCCGAACATGAAAGCAGCGTCAACATGTTTTAATGAGCCGACTAAATTTTTTATTTTGCGCGAAAAAGTTGGGAGAAAAGCTACCGGCGATAAAATGCAGCGTGCCGCGTGGTTTCTTGTCCCTCGCTCACACTGTGTGCCCTTAAGGAGGTACGAGTTCTTCAGAATTTGTGGGAACTAATTAAGAACAAAGTTGCAATAGTTGGCAATTTCCCGCTGGGCTGTGGAAGCTGAGGGAGGAAGATGGTATTTGACCTCCCTTCACTGTTGTCCGCGTCAGAGCCAGGCCTTTCGAGATGCTGTTTTGGGAAGATGTTGGAGACGACCTGATCAAGCGCTTCTAAACTCGAGCTGTTGGTGAACTGCAGGATCAGACCTATCTCCTATAGTCTCCTTATTTGAGTTATTCACTGCTTTATCTTTTTTTTTTGGCAAATATAGCTACCCCTTGTGTCAATTTTTGATCCTGATGCCTATTTTTAGATAATGCAAGTTCTTGTTCCTGCTGAGATATACATTTTAAATCTCTCTGTGCAGTGTTGGAAAGTAACAAAGTACAAGTAAAAAGTACAAATTAAAGGTACTTTTACTTTACTACATTCCTACACTCCTTTACACCTGGTTTAGTTGTGGTTTAGCCTTGGTTTAGACCTAGTTTAGTCATAGTTTAGCCCTTGTTTAGACCTATAGACCTGGTTTAGTCCTATATTAGACCTTGTTTAGACCATGTTTAGACCTGTAGTTTAGACCTTGTTTAGACCTTGTTTAGATCTAGTATAGACCTAGTTTAGTCCTTGATTAGACCTTGTTTAGACCTGTAGTTTAGACCTTGTTTAGACCTTGTTTAGATCTATTATAGACCTAGTTTAGTCCTCGATTAGACCTTGTTTAGACCAAGTTTAGACTTGTTTAGATCTGTAGTTTAGACCTGTAGTTTAGACTTAGTTTAGACCTAGTTTTTTTCTAAACTTTGTCCTAGTTTAGGCCTTGCTTAGACCTTGTTTAGACCTAGTTTAGTCCTAGATTAGAGCTTGTTTAGACCAAGTTTAGACCTTGTTTAGACCTAGTTTTGACCTTGTTTAGACCAGGTTTAGTCTTGGTTTAGACCTAGTTTAGACCTAGTTTTGGCCTCGTTTAAGCCGTGTTTAGAACTTGTTTAGACCTTGTTTTGACCTTGTTTAGACCTAGATTAGTCCTAGTTTAGACCTTGTTTAGTCCTAGTTTTGACCTTGTTTAGACCTGGTTTAGTCCTAGTTTAGATCTATTTCAGTCCTGGTTTAGACCCTATATAGACCTTGTTTAGTCCTGATTTGACACACATTGCACATTCATCTCTTAACTTTTTACTCATAAAGTATATTTTACAGTGGATTCTTTTATACTTTTACTTTTTGGTCCTGTATCTGCACTTTTACTTAAGTAAGAATATTGCGTACTTCTTCCACCACTGCTCTAATGGGTTTGAATCTAAATGAAAACACAACTGACTATTACTCCAGCCTTTGGCTTTTGGAAGACATTTTTTTCCTGGAGAAAATGAAACAGAAACTCATGTCAATCATTATTTCAATACAATGTTTGGCATGTGTGAGTCAAACACTGTTGCCATGAGCCCAATAGCTTGTGTTCATGTGACATCACAACATCCTTAAGAGCCTATTGTTTCAAATTGAGGTGGAGGGCAGCTAAAAAATCCATGGCAGTAATTATGGTAACTGTCAAAATGCTGCTTTTTAGTCTTAGTTTATTACTAATTTCTCTGTAATCCCTGGGTCAATCCACATGAAACAAATACTAGTGTCAAAAACATATGTCTTCTTTTATCGCATACGAAGTACGGTCTAATTATTTTGTCATAAAGGTGTTCAAAAGTGGTGACCGTATTCAAAATGCATGTGCATTTGTTAGCCAGTAGAAAAGACTTTCAGCCAGAACAATAATATGGCAGGTTTGTGAATCCAATCACTATCAAATACTATCAAATACTATCAAATACTATCAAATACTATCAAATACTATCAAATACTATCAAAAACATTTGTCAATTTCTTTTTGGAAATTTCAAAACCTGTTTATCTCCCATAGAGTTGTGTCCTACCCTCCAACTCAAATTGAATTCTGTCACATGAAGCCTATTGATGCCATGAGCGTAATCCCATCGACTGCCCCGTAGTTGCACTCACGAGTCACGAGTACGTTAAGGGTCTTGCTCTAGGACGTAAATTAGCATTTTCTTGTATTATTTTAATTTTAACTCGATTGTGTGCTTGGATGAGTGAGTCTTCAGCCCTCCTCCTCCTCCTCCTCCTCCTCCTCTTCCTCCTCCTCCATGTCGGACAGTGATGTATTGGAGACAGGGGAGATGACACAGTGCATTAAAAGCCAGGGGTCATGCGACTTTGTGGCCATTTCAATAACACATGGACCAGAGCAGTTCACAGCCCCAGGGAGTACTATTATGGGCCCGTTCAGTAACATACAGATCTATAGAGCTCATGGCCCGGATTGACCCATGAGATCACACTTAGCCTTTGACACTGAGTCCACTGGCCTCTGTCATTGAACTTCCCTGTGCTGTGTAGCGGCTTGCCTCACCTCAAATAACTTCACAATAACATGCTGCTTTATTTTCTATATTAAGTTTGTTTGGTATGACATAATTATTGTTAAAAAAATACGATAAGAATAATATACAAATATTCCTTTGTGTTCAGACAAAAGAGTTTTTTTAGATGTCAAAGATGCCAGTATGACATGGTTTGGACGTACAAGAGGCCGAGAGCATTATAGATATGCAGATATGCGACTCCCACAGGTGCACACTGTTGTAATGTCCTTGGGCAAGACACTTTACTCGCCTTACCAAGCACTTTGAGTACATTCTCTATGTAGAAAAGTGCTGTATTAAAACAAAAAAGTGCAGTGAAAGGGGACTAATGATATTCGTTTTTTTCATCCTTTAGTATATTGTAAACTCAGACATACGTGGGAAATAATACTGTACATCTAAATATTAAAGTTTTTATCAATTTTATGAGTTTACAGGCTACTTTTCTTGAATTTCTGTGACAGTGGCCCAAAAAAGTGACCCTGCAATGTCACTTTCTTGAATGAAATGTGCTTATAAAGTCATCTGAAGAAATGGAATTTAAGAAATCTGTTAGGAAAGTAAAGGTGGACACACACTACAGGATTTTAAATCTTTTGAGACCAAAAATCTGTGCACAGACCACACACACTTAAGGACAGACATGAGGACACACATACACACACATGAGGAGTTCCACCACAGATCATGGCATGAGAGAAGGTTTTTTATTGAGCCACGCCTCCTCAGACTCTGAAAGACTAAAAATCTGGCTAAAAATCCTCTAGTGTGTGGGCAGCTTTAAGAATGTTCTTGGACCACATCTATCAATTTAATTTACTTGCTCCCTCTATTTGTAACAAAAAAACAGTATAGTGCCTTTTAAGGTGAGGTAAGATGGGAGCAGCAGAAAAGTTATGTATATTTTTCAATGTATATTTTCAAATACCAACCCACAATCTAAACCTTAAATGCAAAACTAAAACAATAATTACATGATTTAATAGTTTCTGTTAAACTATACTATTTAGTTGACTAAATTACGTTAGCTTTAAATTGATATTATTGTATTCAGACATTTAATGATCTGCTTAATGGAGCTTTTCCCACATGAACAAAACACAGACCTGTTCCTTTTGGAAGTGAATTTAAATTATACAAGGCTTTTTCAACCGGGGTCACTGAAGTTCACCTGATTTTAGTTCACTTTCTATGAATAAATTAAAAGACTAAACTCTCTGGAGATTTTAGTCTAAGTTTTCGTTTCATTAACTCCTATTAGTTTAGTTTTTGTCTGCAAAAATAGAACTTTTTCTAAAACGATGACAATATTTTAGTCTTCGGAAATTAACGCTGCTAATAACGTGGCTTCTCAGCAAATTGTTGGAGTCGGCAACAACCTCCTCGGCACTTCTTATAGATTGTATCACCACCTAGTTGAAGTAGCGGTAATTTGTCGATTGTATTGTGCAGCTCATTAAGTCAGATCCAGACCACAGACATGTTTTCACCGGCGCCCGGCTGCTCTCCTTTCCTCCCAAAAAAACTTAATCCAAGAGAAGTGCACTACAAACGCTCTTTTCCCACCGTCCTCATTTAAATACGAGCGCCAAATACAGTGCGACCGGCTTATTGTTTGAAAAATGAATCGGAGATGCCGAAATGAACTGCACAGCGATACCCAGCCGTAGCCAGTTGTGAGCGGCGGAGATTGCATACAGAATGGAAGTGTGAAATATTCATTGGATTTCGGAGCGAGTCTGTGGTGGTATAATACTGAGCCCAGATGAATAAATGGCTCCTAATCCCACATGAGTGTTTTACTGTAGGCCGCCTCAGACTCGGTGGCTTTAGGTCTGAACTGCAAAGAAAATAGGAGCTCTTAACGGCTGCTTAAGATGAGAGGTTGAGCTGCTTTAAGAGGTCTGTTGTGGAAATGGATACACTTGACTTATCGGCAGTGAGTTCAATGTAATATATTTATAGTATGGCTGTGTTGAGTTGTGATGATGCTGTGCAGTTGGAGATTTTGACTGTCCAGGCTACTTGGTTTATCATTATTACTTTACTTACTTTATTATTACTTTTTTGATTTGCTTTGGATGATGCTAGGATACAGCTGACCTCCTCTAAAGCAGGGGTTTTCAAAGTGGGGGTTGCGAGGCCCTGACCTGGGGGTCCCCAGATGAATTCAAGATGAAATAAATATAATGCAGTTTTTAATATACTCTTTAGGACAGTGGTTCACAACCTTTTTTGTCTTGCGTACCCCTTGGGCCTTTTTATACTCTAAGTACTCCCTGCCTCGATAGTTTTGATGGATAGTTACAAAGTGACTGACTAAAACTCCTATTTATCAGTAAAAATGCCACTAAAAATTCTCAAACTCTCACTCTTTACAGTTAAATGTTTTAAATAGCTTTTCTTTCAACATAATAATCGAAAATACAAATTTGATCTTATTTTGTATCTGAAATTATTCCAAAAACCCCCTTTTTACCCCTGGTTGGGAAACACTGGTTTAGGACAGCAGTTGTTCACATTATTTTGGGGGACACAGTCTAAGGACACAGTCTAAAGCACTATCCTGGTTTGCAATGATAAAGATGTGGGATTGTCTACCATTGTTGTTTTTATAGTGTGTGATGCAAATGTGAAGCAAACACATTTAAGTTGGATCTTACCTACTTACTGTATATACTTTAGCTTCCATTTGCATCACCTTTCTGGTGGTTTTTTTAGGGTGGTAGAAGAGGAGCAATGAAAGAAGAGCAGCATAAACTGTCTTTCCATAAGAAAGGAATGGGAAAAGCCATGTGAGAGTGGTTCGTTTTAGTGGGAGGCGTCCCCCAGAGGTTTGTGTTTCTCAGTAAAAAATGAAAGCGGTCTGGGCCGCCTTGGGAGTGGCCACCCGAGGCTCTGTGGGGCTACATTCATGCCAGTTAATGCAGAGCAAGAACTACTTTCTGCTAAATGTTTTCCAAGCTTGAAATATGTTTTTTATTCTCAAAGTGAGTCTCCAATTGGTTAGCTGTTGTTAATAAGATTGCCTTCATTTGACAACATTTAGCTCATGTCTGTGTAAGCTCTCAGTGGTACCAGAGTTGTCCATCAAAGGCAAAGAATCTTCAGTCGTCATCTGTACTCTGTCGATGTTTAGATGACGACTGAAGAATCTTTGCTTGTACCGTTTAGCTCAACTTTAAGTAGCAGTTCTCACAGAATTCAGATCAAACAGGTTAGTGCTTGGTTAAACATGAGCAGGTTATAATTGTTTCTGCGTTTCAGCTTGTAGTATTTGGTCGAGTGCATCTTTCCTCATCTTATTCCTGTTTACCGGTGCGTAGCTTCTCTTTCCCCCTCATCCCCCAAAGGGCTCCAACAAATGAACCGCTCCAGACCCCAGCCCTGGGGTGGTCTGAGTTGGGAGTGGCTTGGACCTCCCTTCTGGTCCGGTTTGGGTTGTTTTTGGCTGTGGAAGCACCAGCAAAAGGCTCTGCTCATCCCGTTCCGCCCCTGTGGAAAGAAGCCAACAGTGACCTACTGCATAAACCTTGTTTAATATGCTTAATTAGCCAAGTGCCAACTGGGGTTAACATATTTTTACAGGCCTGCCTCACACCCTGGTATTCTAAATATCGTAATAGATTGGATTGAAACATAAAATGGTATTGCTACTACCCTAATAGAGAGAATGGGCCTCATCCATGAAACTAACTTACGCACACATTTGTTCAGATTGTTCAGTTAAGAGGTCTCTTATACAGTAAAGTTTTGGAATATTATCACAGTCAAAATGGACCCAAAAATTCTCAGACTTACACAGCATGAGTGACATTTTTCTAAAAATTATTTCATTAAAAAATTTTTTTTTTTTTTGAGAGAATGAAAGTGCTCAGAGGGGGTATAGAACAGAGATAGTTAGTGTAAATCAGACTTTCACAGCTGAGGGCTGCAGCTCGTTAGTTGCTCGTTAGTCACACCTGTCGTAATCAGAGGAGAGACTTTAGACACAATACAGGAGGCTATTTACAATCAGAGTAACGCTATTTATAAATAGAAGCATACAAATATTAAATACTTCAAAAAAATACTCACATGTGCTCTTGTCATGCCCATACATGGAAGATTAGAAGGGCGTGTCTTTGTATTTACATAGTCAATATTATGTAAATGTCCTGATAATGAGGGGAGTTGTTAGTGTCCCTTTAAGAAGAGTTTTGTCTTCTTAAGAACGCTTCGTGAATCAGACCTAAGTTCTTCTTACGTTTTTTAAGTTGTACTTAAGAACTTTTTAAGAAAACATCCATGAATGAGGCCCATTGTCTGTGCGTGCAAAGGGAAGATTCTGAGAATGATTGTTTATATAACCTGTTTGGATCCTCTAATCTACTGAAGGTTTTTCAACGGGTTCCCCATATTAATATGGGAATTTATATTGGAATTTTCAATGCCATTTTTCAGAGTTTCCCCGAACTCCGATTTTCCGGGACTTTTAGTGTGTTATAAAGGGATACATTCTGAGTAGGAATCCGTTGAAAGACCTTTTGTAGGAAATGGTTGACCCATTTTTCTGCCTAATTTGACTGGACTCTGATTGGTCCTTTATCCATATGAGACTGTGACTTATTTTTCTACACATCAACCTGTCCTAGGATTAAGAGTAAATTAGTATTCATTCTGTAACCTGGCACTAAGCATCTTTCTTAAATCCTGACTCTGAGTTGGTCAATGTGCACTCTCCCGAAGTAGAAGCCAACCATACCATGCTAAACCATACACTTCCGCATTGCAGTTACCATTGGACACATTTCTTCTTAATGCAAGAAACAATTTGACTCCATGATCATTTGTATCCGTTTTTTCTACCCTACAACGCACCATTTAAACAACACGTGTGCATTATGGTACTATTTTGCATGTCCATTACCGACGCGTAAGCTCAGCAGGTGATATATTCAGTGCCCAAAAACTTATGCATTACCTTTTAGAAAGCCCCTCCTCCCCCTCAAACCAAACCCCCCACTGCCACAGTTTTTTCCCATTAGCCTAATGTCTCCCTCGCACACTGTTTTCCAAGCACACTCCCAGATTTATGCCAAAGAAAATGAAAAGTAAGCAGGAAATATGGATCCCCATCAGCATTTTCTCTGTTGCTGGAAGTGTAATTCCTAATGTATTTTTGCCGTCTTGTGGGTGTTGCAGAAACAGCTTTATAGAGGGAGGCCGGGGCTTGTTTGAAAGGTTAGCTGGTAATGGATGGAGAGGGAGAGGGGAGAAATGCAGTCGCCCTGGTCTCATATTGATGTTCATCTGTGGGACATAAACTACAGGCGCGCGCACACAATGGAACACAGCCCAGAGCCCCCTTTGCACAAATCACCGCTAAAGCTACGTCAGATGTGACATAGATTCATGTTTATTTGTTTTCTTTATGTGGCCATGCATAATGCAGAGAGGACTGTGTGAAATTCGGGCTGTTGTAATGGCGTTTTTGTACAGCAGCTGCTAAAAAGGCAGCCAACTACAATGCGTCTCTGCTGTGATCAATCAACAAGGGGATCATTTGGAAACTGTACTTTTACCTGCAGTAGTAACTGATGAAAAACTCTGATCAAAATACATTAGGGTTGGAACTTGGAACAGTTTATTGTTTTGTTGATGAATAGCCAGTGTTGGGGAGAATACTTTGAAATTGTAGTCAGTTACAGAATACTGAATACTTGTCTTAAAATGTATTTTGTAACGTATTCAGTCACTTTGCCCAATCAGTGTACTGTATTCTGAATACTTAGATACTTTCACCTTGATTTGCTTTATATTTTTTGTATAAATATGGGGAAACATTAAAAATATGTAGCAACTGTTGTCTGTCTCTCTCCCTCCTGTCTCTCCTTCCTCTCCCTCACTCTCTCCTTCCTCTTCCTCCCTCTCTCCTTGCCTCTCTTCTTTCTCCTTCCTCTCTCTCTCTCCCTTTCTTTTTCTCTCTCTCTCTCTCCTCCCTCTCTCTCCTTCCTCTCGCTTTATTTTTCTCTCTCCTTCCTCTCCCTCTCTCCTTCCACTCTCTCTGTCTCTCTCCTTCCTCTCTGTCTCTCCTTCCTTTCTCTCTCTCTCTGTCTCTCTCCTTCCTCTCTGTCTCTCTCCTTCCTTCCTTCCTCCCTCTCTCTCTGTCTCTCTCCTTCCTCTCTGTCTCTCTCTTTCTTTCCTTCCTTCTCTCCTCTCTCTCTCTCCTTCCTCTCTGTCTCTCTCCCTCCTCTCTCTCTCTCCTTCATCTCTCTCTCTCCTTCCTCTCTGTCTCTCTCTCTCTGCTTCCTCTCCCTCTCTCTTTCACCCTCTCTGTCTCTCTCCTCCCTCTCCCAATCTCCTTCCTCTCTCTCTCTGTATTCCTTTGGTATTTGAAAAGTAACTGTATTCAAAATACCCTAAAATGAGAGAGTATTTGTACCTGAATACAGTTACTCTAAATGAGTATTCTGAATATGTATTTTAACTACA
>OMNZ01094507.1:11327-22002 GCA_900303255.1 Lesueurigobius sanzi
ACAGCACAAAGGATGAAGACAGGGAAATGGTCTGTGGTCACCACCTGCAAAACCATTCCTCTTTTGGAGTCATCTTGCTAATTGCCTCTCATTTCCACCTGTTGTCTGTTTAATTTCCACAACACCAGGTGAAATTGATTCACAATAAGTGTGGCTTCCTAACTGGACAGTCTGATATCCCAGAAATTTGACTGACTTGGAGTTACATTGTGTTTTTTGAGTGTGCCCTAAGTTTTTGTGAGCAATGTATTTCAGTCGGAGGGCAGGTGCTGATACAACTCTATGGGAGAGAGATGGTTTTTGAAGGAAATTTCAAAATAGAAAATCCACAAATATTAAACCAGTTCATTGTTAGGCAGAGTTTGGATACACAGTACATGTAGCAAATCTGCAATTTTCATCTTTTGGCTGAAAATCCTATCACGCACATGGTTTTTCAAGTGGGTTTAGTCACCACTTTTGTCACCACATCTTTATGACAAAATAATTTGACCCTTAGTTCCTATGTGTTGAAAGAGAATACATTTAATGTTGTGCTGTTTTTTGGTTAATGTGTAAAAGCCCAGTTTTTTCAGAGATATTAGCCATAAAAATTTGGCTAAAAAAAACATTTGAGTACCACCATAGAATTCCTACCTGCCCCCTACCTCAATTTTAAATTGTAGGCTCTTTTGAATGTTGTGATGTCATGTTAACACAACCTATTGAGTAAATAAGTCAAAATCAGCGCCAGGTACAATATCTGTCCGGTAGTCCACCCCGATTCACTTCTCCGTCTGACAAAGCTGCACATGAGCCCAAAACGTGCATAAAACCAATCCTTTTGAAGAATCCGGTTGTACAGAACGTATCGCGAGTGCGGAAAACTTTCACTTTCAAATTAACAACGGGAAAACATTATTGCATGGTTAAAGGGAATCTAGCATAATACTGTCCCTTACAACAGTAAACACTTGACTGGGTATTACCGTAGCCCATTAGCCTCAGTGCGCTGTAATTGGCACTCCTAGGTCCTCCACATGTTTTATGGGCTCACTATATTATACCGTAGGATCCCCACACAGTCCGACATGAAACACAGGCTGACAACTGCAGTATGCACCGGCTTAAGGGAAGAATATAAATCTGTCATGTGTAAAGGCCTTTGAAACATGAGCCAAAGCAACTCCACTTGGTAAACACAGCCAAACGCAGAGGGTCGGGTCACGTGTAAAAACAAGCTGGGAAATTATATTACAAAGGCTTTAACTGAGACACACATGTACACAAGCATGACCCTAACCCTAATATTCTAAAAAGCCCACATTGTTCAATCACATGGCCACAGTTGTCGTATAGCAATAGTATAGTATAGCAATTTGTGGACAATTAACTAAAAACATAAGTTCAACATATCAGAATCAGCTTAGCTTTTATAATGATGAATTATGTACAAAAATAAACAAAGATAAAAACAAGATGTGGTTGGATGGGTGAAGGGGAATAAATTATTTCTGTATATGAGGATATATCTGTGGGGGTTGGGTGGGCGAAGGGGAATGATTCTTTGTGTATGTGGGTGAATACTTTCAGTTTTGGGTGGGTGAAGGGGAATGATTCTTTGTGTATATGGGTGAACACATGTCAGGCTTGGGTGGGAGAAGGGGAAGGATTCTTTGTGTATATTCAATTCAATTTCAATTTGATTTTATTTAAACTCCAAAAACCATACAAATGTATGGATACTTGTCAGGGTTGGGCAGGCGAAGGGGAATGATTCTTTATGTGTATTGGCGAACACTTGTCAGGGTTGGGTGGGAGAAGGGGAAGGATTTCTTTGTGTATATAGGTGAATTCTTGTCAGGTTTTGGTGGGAGAAGGAGAATGATATGTGTATATGGGTGCATACTTGTCAGGGTTGGGAGAGTGAAGGAGAATGATCAGGTCGGGGGATGGGTTGGTGGGTGAAGGGGAATGATTCTTGGTGTATATGGGTGAATACTTGTCAGGGTTGCGTGGGTGAAGGGGAATGATTCTTTCTATGGGTGAATACTTGTGGGGGGTAGCGAACTTTGAATATACAAAATATAGGCAACATGTACCGACGAAACAAGCAGAGTGAGTTTAGGTTTGTAAGACATGTGTATTGTGTAGAGTATTATGTGTATTGTATATGTTTTCTATTTGTGTATCTTTCTTAGTTAATTGTGTAGCTGTTCAGTAATATTGGCCACTGCTGTCTACCCTGTTACAATAGGTAAGACAGGGTAGACAGCAGTGGCCAATATTACTGCTGTCTACCCTGTCTTACCTACAAAGATAAGTGTTTATAGTTCACATTCATAGATATTTAGATGTTGTTTTTAGCCTTTGTCCGCGTCGAGCTTACATATCTTACATATCTTACATATCTTACATATCTTACATATCTTACATTAATTTGACTGTTGCATTCCTATGGTGCAGTTGAGACTTAAGCTGCCGCAGCCCGATACACAGAGCTGGCAGAGCAACTGAGGGCGTGAGAAAGGTTTAAGAGCTTAGGGCCAGAGGTGATGTTTTGGACTAGTAAAAATACACTGTTTGTGGTTCTATGAAACCAGTCAACCTTCTTCGCAAACATCCATATTCAGCTAAAGCATAGATAGACCTAGCAATATACAGCAGGACTGCACGGGGACGCAGTGCTCGTGCCTCGCAGCAAGAAGGTTTGATAATTAGACTGACTGGGGCCTTTCAGTGTGGAGTTTGCATGTTCTCCCTGTGTCTGCGTAGGTTTTCCCAACCACTAAACATTTATAAAATAGGATCCCCTTGTTACTGTCCATCAATTCTAATATTGACCCCTGAAAAAAATGCATTACTTTTTCAGTTTAAATTGATGGTCTGTAAGTTTCTAAAATGAGGAGAGAAATTTTAAAAGTAAATTCCCCTCATCAAAGCCCTTCCTCAGTCCCAGAACACAGAAAAGCTTGTCTCATTGGTCCACATGTAATCCTGCAAGTCTCTGATTTGCTGCTGAGATCAACAAACGGGGGGACTTTAGAAAAAATATTATTATTTTTCTTAAAATTCTGACACAGACGGTCAATTATACTCCTTATATTACATTTTTATACTTTAAGACCCACAACGCTGCTGCTCGATTCCAGACTAGAACCAGGAAATAGCACCATATTAGTCCAGTACTCAGGTCTCCGCACATCCTTCGGGTTGACGTGGGAAACCAGAGCACCTTCCAACAATCCCACCCAGACACGGAGAGAACATGCAAACTCCGAACCCGCCACCGTCTCCAGCTCTTACCGCTCGCCGTTTCACAGTTCTCCCGCAACGGTAAATAATCTCCAGGAGCTAAGTGCCATCCCTCCAGTATTTAACCTTGTGAACTCCTGGATTTATCCCGGACGTCCCGGAGAGGTCGGCCCGCATCAAACAGACGGACACCTGAAAGGGACCGGGCGCACAATGCCCCTCGCCGGCCGCACGGTGAATAGCTGCGTGATTGGGAGCTATTGACCGCCGCCTTGAACCTGGAGCTGTGCGTACTTAAATCCCAGCTTGTTTGGATGGGAATGGGGCAGGCTGACTTAAAAGGGGGCCCTTTCCAAGAGTTCTTATCACGCAAATAGAGAGGCGAGGGTGGGGGCGAGAGAATGAGGGAGAGAGAAAGGATTGCTGGGGGTGTCATTGATTAGTAGATTGTAATCAGTCCACCAAATGCGAACGGGGCATCGATCCAAGCTTCAGATCTGACAAACAGACAGTTGATGGAGGACATCCGGTACATGGCTGTGCGGGGGATGGGAGGACTGTGGGATAACGAAAATGTAGATACTGTAAGCAGCGGTACATTCATCAATACGTTCTTAACATCTTTTTGAAGGATCAATAAATAATCGATACTAGTCTAGACTAGGGCTGGGTACCTTTCATGTTTTTTCGATACTAGTACTTTAACGATACTTGGTTTACGATACCGATACCTGAACGATACCTTTTTCGATACCTATACTAAATTATTGGTTATCTACACAAAAAAGTTAATATCTAGAAGGTTAAATGACCCAAATTCATCTTATTGATCTAAATTTGAGCTGTTTTAGTGGCTCATTTGACCTAATTCTAACCACTTGTTTTGACTTGCTTCAATAGATTTCTGCTTAGTTCCTTTTTTATTTAAATTAATTTACCAATGGGGTCAGAAAATTGGTCTTTTGTCAGTTTTATTTTCCTAATTCAAGTGAGATTACCTTAGAATCAGTAAAAATTGTCATGAAATAAACCAAATAATCTAGATGACAGTAGTAAATGTGCCTAATCTAGTCAAAACTGCTCTAAACAAGACTAATATTCTCAAATCGAGTCATTTATCCTTGTGCTTGATTTTAGTTTTGTTGTAGAACCATAAAACAGAATAATAATGATCATTTATTCAATAAAATTCTGTTTCTTTTAGTGTTTTTATCATTTATTTGAGCTGAAACACCTTAGCCCTTTCTTTACTGCAGTCTCAGATCCACCAGGAAGACAAATTTGCTTTCTAACGATAAATATTTTTTCGGTACCAGTTTTCGGTACCAATTTATTTTTCGATACCGGTAGTACCTTCATTATTTTTTCGATACCGTACTGGTATCGTTTAACGGTACCCAGCCCTAGTCTAGACATATTTGTATGGTTTTCTTTTATATCTAAATGGGATTTTTCTGGTATGTCAACATCATAAATAGCAGATTAGATTGGATTTTAATAGTTTGCTCGATGTGTGTTTTGTTGAAGATGGAGTGAACTGCTAAACTAATCCAAGAGTCACACGCATTGGTGAGTTTTAAAGACAAAAAGAGAAGAAGAAAGAAAGAAAAATACTGGAGCTTGTGACATAATATGTTACACTAAAATCTGCACGAAAAAGCTGTGGAAAAGATCCACAGAGAAGCACACTCGAGAGGAGATTCAGATAAAACACCGGTGCCATAGGCTATACAAGGAAAGTGAACACATAGGCAACTGTAGCTCATTTTGCTGAACATGTTCGAGACAGAGGGAAAGATTTGTAAAAGAAAGTTTTAAATGTGACATTTAAGAAGAATATTCCCTGACAGATTTCCAACTTTCAGTAAAATGCAGTTTCCTCAAGACACTTGTGGTACATTTGTGCCTGAGTAGGTTCCTGCCAATTTGAAGCGGTATCTCACTGTTTCATGTAGAGCCAGGTTTATTTTCCTGTATGTTTGTAGATCTGGATCAAAGAAAGGATTTAGCACTTTATTAAAATAATGGTTTATTGCGCGATATGTAGGTAGCAGGGCAAACTCTATTGTATAATTTCATCAGACCATATTGTTTAATCTGAGGAATTGTTAGAGAATAAACTATTGGGCTTTAGGATTTGGGAATATTTTTTATAATAAATATTGCAATTGGATTTTAAACATGTCCAGGAAGACTAGGCCCATATACAGTAATGCAGGGGTGGCTAACTCGTCATAGACCAAGAGCCAAAATATTCACCCTTGATGCCAAGAAGAGCCACAAAATACACCGTTCATTTGTGCATTTGTCCAAACGCCATCCCACAGTCAGCTTCACATTATATTTCATCATAAGAAACTCCAATTTTATGCCTGGCCTTATGTCATTTATTTATGTTCAATCATTTTTATCAAAAATCTGGGGGTCAAGTCTGGAGAAAATTTTAAAATTCACAAGCAATTTCTTGTATTCTGGTGATTTTGTAAGATTTGTATCTGCTCACTGCCAAACAGTAAGAGTTGGGCTACTATGAGCTAATTGTTTTACTCTAATATTTAATTATATTTCTATTAAGAATCAATTAATAAATGTTGCTGCTCTGCTCAAACTGGGCCAATGTTTAATTAATTTACTATTTATTATGTATTTTTAGTGCAGGACAGTGTTCGTGTGTGGGGCCCTGCCCACTGAGCCCCCTCCTCTGATTGGCCCCTGGCTGCAGCGCTGTTCAGTGCCTGCTGTTTGACTGTGCAGAGAAAACACTGCACTTTAGGCTGCACAAAGTTCACAAACTTTAATCATAAGTCTGAGGACGTCCAGCTTCTGTTTTATGTTGGATTCACAACATTTACAACAGCTGTGGAACAAAAAGCACTGACTTTGCGTATTTCCGTGCAGTAATTTTGCGCGTCGCATCACATACTTTGTTGAAGCTTGTCAATTTTAATATATTCATTTGAATGTATATCTGTCAATATTGGGCCGAACTCTATGAAAAAAAGAGTAATCAGAAACTTGAGAAGCGCAGAAACTGTTCACATGGCACTCTGCATGTTATGGTTGTTTATCCTGCGTCTGGGTTTGTCTTTGCACGAGATCTTCACGTCGTGTCGGGAGAGAGAGAGAGAGCGAGGGGAGAGAGAGGACTCTCACTCAAGTGTCTTAGACGGAGGTGAAACAGCGTCTGCGGGACAACGATTGGGTTTTGGAGAGAGATTCTTAATGACTTTTCAATCCATGGAAATATCTGAGCCGCAGTGTATCAAATAGACCCATCAGGCAAAGAGCCGCACTCTCATTGGTCAAGAGCCGCATGCAGCTCGCGAGCCCTGCAGTATTGTGAGAATCACATGCATTTCACAACATGTACTGTATGTACAGTAGGGCAGGGCCATATCGTATCGTATATTGATATCGGGGTATGAGTTTTGGATGGATATTTTTATGTGCGCTCAGCTGATTTTGACTGGTCAGGACCAGCAGCAGACGGAGGCCACAGCTAATGGTCTGCTCAGCTCCACTCAGAGCAGCATAAACACTGACTGTGGAGGCTTTAGGGGCAGCTGCTTAAAACGTGAAATGAATTGAAGGATGTGTGTTGCTTGAATAGATACAATTTGGAGGAAATTAGCATAAAAAAAAATAAAAAAAATCTCAACAGGTGTAAAGCTGGGATTTTGAAATATTTTATCCGTTGTCAATTATATCGTATATCGTTATCGCAATATTTTTTTCTTATACCGTGACACCGATTTTAGGTCATACAGTAAGGCTCTTCATAAAGGGATTATACCTGATTTTTTCCTAGTTTAAATTTGTTTTTCAAAATGCAATTTGGCTTCAACTGTGAGTCATTGTTTAACTATAATAGTCCAAGTCTCAGAGTAGGATCTTATAGTAGTTTCTAAAACGCTTTGCCAGACCTAAACAAAGTAAGCCCAGTTTGTTTGGAGAACCACAGAGAGAGAGAGAGAGACAGCTTGAGGATGTGGAGTACAGTATAGGTACAAATCAGATAAGTAATTGAATCCCTATTCAGTGGCATGAAGAGACTGAGTGGCTGGCAGCGAAGCTTGAAGCTGTCATTGAGAGCCGGGTCTAAAACAGACAGCAGTTCACTCTCTATTCATTTAGTATCATTACAGGCCTCCTAAGAGCCCTAATGGGCCTAATAAAAAGACAGAGGTAATAATGAGACTGGAGAGCCTGTAGGAGCGCAGCCACAGCAGTCGGAGCGGGGGAGTCAGGGGAGAACAGGACTGGGATTGAGAAGAAAAGACAGAGAGAGAGAGAGAGAGAGAGAGAGAGAGAGAACAGTATTAAGTGGTGTGAGACCTCTGGATCATCTCTGAACATATAAGACGCAGAAGTAAACTTAAAGATGCACTCCAGACGCACAACAATACATTTCACCAAAACAAAAGAAACAGAGACACTTCTTGTTTCGAAGCCGCTTCCCCGTGTGAAGGACTTCCGCATTAATGGAGCGATGAGCAGTAACCATTCTTATTACCTCATCGTTAAGGCCATTTGCGCAGCGGGCGATGGCTCTAATGGTGGGAGGGGACGCTTAAACTGTAGGGACCCCTTTTGTCTTAATCGTTTCGGGGGTGACACCGTGACCCGCTGGCCTCAGGTAAAACGTCCCCGGAGTGGGGCAGGGACATTTAACAGCCCTGCCAGGACGGGATTAAGTCTAAAGTCCGATATATCAATATGGATCAATACGCAGACACTGGAAATGGATCAGAGGTGGAGGCAGGGAACTATAATGGGGAGGGTTTTTGCATTCGTTTAATCATCAGGGCTAATTGCCTTAAGATAAATGGGCCAATCTAAGCATCCAGTGTTCCTGCAGAGACAATGGCTGATCCTTTGAGAGTTGTGTTTTAATATAATTTATGAAAGAGCAAATATAATGTAGTTTGCTAACCCAATTTATTGCTATTATTTATGAGTAATAACTGTGATAATGAACAATATGTATATGGTATAGAAGGGTAAAATAATATGTACGTATATGTTTATAATATATATACATACGCTTCAAGTGTAGGGGGTGGGAGTTAATCATTTTTCTTCCCACTCCTTTTCGAGCTGGATTTTTATGTCTTGCGTATCGTTATGTAATGTTTCTTTTTCTGTTTCTTTTTTTCTTGTTCTTTGTTCTTCATTGTGTTGTGTCCTTGGACAAGACACTTCACCCAATGCCTAAGTGTGAGTGGTTGGTGGTGGTCGGAGGGACCGTTGGCGCAGATGTGAGCAGCCTCGCTTCTGTCAGTCTGCCCCAGGGGAAACTGTGGCTACAATAGTAGCTTACCACCATCAGCCTGGAGTGAATGAGCCCCCTTCCTTTCATGTGTGAAGCGCTTTGGGTGTGACTGTGTCATATGAAAAGCGCTATACAAATAACATTCCCTTTCCCTTTCATTGTTATGCCTCGAAATAAAAAAGTATTCATTCATTCATTCATTGTTCAGCTTGTTTTCAAAGTTAGACTACATGGGTCCATTTATTTGAAGTGATAGTTGTCGTACTGTATAGTCTTTGTTTGTGTCACTTTCGAAGGTTTTTACTTTACCTTTTTGAGTCTGAAATTAAGATTGATTGATCTACTGTCGGACAATATCTATTCCAGAAACACGAGGTCACAAGCTAGTTAGTTACGGTAACTCTTTATGCCAGTCCAAAGCCCCGAAAAATTAAGATGAATTGTATCAAGAACTTGTGATGATACAGTTGCCAAAGCAAAGAAACTATAGGGGGGAGAAGATTAGATGATGGTAAAGCAGGGTTCCCACTCTTTACTTGAAATTATATTCCAGGCAATTTCTAGGATTTTCCATGAAATTTAAAAACGCAAAAATACATAAAACATTGTGATTAGGTATTTTGCGGTCCTCTCTGCCCTCCTCACTCACCACCTCTGTGGATGCAATCTAATAATGGCTATTTAATCTATCTATAGAACCTCAGACATGTAAACCATACGTGTTCTTAAAAACATGGCCTAATGGGGGGTTCGGGAGTCCTCCCCTGGGAAAATGTTGAAATCTGGAGCAGAATGAGCTCGTCTTTAGTCTGGTGTGGTTGGCAAAGTATTGCTTACATTTATTTTAAACAGAGAAGCAAAGGGAGGATAAATATTTTCAAGGACAAAATATGTTTACCTGGACATTTGACATTTTTTGCAATTTTCCATGCGTTTTCCAGGACTTGAAAAAAAAAAAAATCATGTTACAAGTTATTAAAATGAATACATAATTAATAAATGTGTTAAAACTAAACTAGGAGCAAGAAGATATAAGACGTGAAATATCAATGCAAATTCCAGTCCATAGATAGTTATTATTCGCTGTAATCATAGTGCAATCACGCACTCCGCCTTCAGAGCGGAGTTTTGTGCAGAGCTGTTAAGTGCGCAGCCATAGTTCATTAGCACACATTCACGTTGCGCGGTGAAAACAGGTCAGAGCAGAAAGTGTGCATTTGGGTCAGGGATGCTCCTTTTGTCCAAGTTTCAGCTGTTTCTGCGAGCGATGAGACAGCACCGTCACATCGGGACAACGCTGTGTCCTCAGCCGCTGGGGGACCGCGCCAGGTACTTCCCCATTTCACAGCAAACAAACACAGTGACGCACCATTTGATCAAGGGCTTTGAGGCTCGACGAGAAAGCAGCAGAGCAACGAGGAGGTATTCTAGCAGGAGCTTTTTCGATTTTGTTCAGTCTTTATTACTTCATATGCCGGTGAACTGATGTGACTTAATATGCTGTGGCTATTATTAAAGGTAGGTTTATGTAGCATCTGCAAACACTAAAATTGTACAAACATTTGAATCTTTGCTTGCTGGTTTAGGCAGAGAAGAGGTCCACCTTAATATGTCCTTGTGCACTGCAAAAAGTCAAATCTTGGCAAGATATAATTTCTTAAATTAAGACAAAAAATACTTGTTTTTGACTCGCAATAAATAAAAATGTCGGGCAAGATAATTTTGCTAATTTTAAGGTAATTTTTACTTAATTATCTTATTAGGTGAAATAGTCTTTGTATTGAGTATTAACTGCTAGTTTCAAGTACTGTGAGGCTTAAAATAAGCATTTTAAACATTTTAAGATGATTGACCCAAAGTTAAAGTACCTGAACTGGAATTTTATAAGATATAATTTCTTGTTTAAAGATTTTGCATGATCTTGTATTAAGATAAAAGGAAAAATATAAGTATCAAACCAAAACAGACCCAACTCTATGCTTGTATTTAGATCTGCTGTTCCAATAGTCATCAAGACCAAAAATAAGTGAATATTTCTTTGTTTTAAGAAAATAGTTCTAAATGTTACTGCTTGAAAAAAGGTAACATTGCTTGTTTTTAGTCTAAAAATACTAGTTTCAAGATTGCTGAGGGTGATATGGGGCTAGTATTATTTTCTTATTTTTGAAA
>OMNZ01094508.1:0-14666 GCA_900303255.1 Lesueurigobius sanzi
TATGGGCATTTGAATTTGATCTTGGATTTGATCAAATTAAACCACTATGACAGGCTAAACACTTTATAATGAAGTCCGAACATGCTAACTTCCTGCTAACTTTAGCCACTTTAAAACATCAACTGTCCACGCTGTGAATCTTCTACAGCAAAGAGATCTCTTGATTTGTTTACCTCTTATATCAGATAAATATACAAAATGCATAAATTGTTATTTTTCAGACGTAAAATTTCCACATTCATCTCAATGGACGCAGTCTCTGGTGTCACCTAAAAGGGGGCGTTAACCTTTTCATTGCTCCTGTCTATAGATCAAAAAGTAGGTATGCACCAATTGGATATAAGAGCTGATACCATAAAAATTACAATATTGGGTATCGATTCCAAATAGGCCTAAGTGAACCGATACTTTCACCAACTTAATCTAAATGAATGTGGACATGCTGTATGTCATTTGAAAGCTCTTACACTGTACAGTGTAGTTGTGTAATTAGTTTTACACTCCGTAATAGCACTATTGATCGCAGCGCAAAATATTGCAGTTAGCAGCAGTATGCTAAGGCTAGCTTCAACCAGTCAAGGCTGCAACAGAAGCTATGACTGAGTCACACCTAAAGTATTGAAATAGGCTAATCTCACAGTATCGGTTAGCATCGGTAGATATTCAACGCCCAAGTATCGGTATCGTAAGGAAAAAAGCTGGATCGGTGCATCTGTATCAAAAACACAACTTTATTGTCATTCCAAAAGCATGTCAGGTAGCTCCTATGCCAGATATAAGTAAACTAGCAAATTCACAATCTGATGACAGAAAAATCCTCCATAGTTATCCAATTGTTAGAGTAATGCGAATAGGTCAGGAGTTGACGTGCCTTGTTCAGTCGGCTGTTCACTGTCCAGCTCCAATATTAGCTCTGAGGCATTTTTCTACTGTCGGAAACCGCCCTTTCATGTGTGTAATTTGTTTTTGACTGAATGATTTTGAAATATGTTTGATTTGATTTTATCTTTCTTTTATGTTATCAGCCAAAATGTAAAAAAATATGAAACTTGTGTACCAAAATCACATTGCGTTGTAAGTGTTTTAAAGTTTTATTCTAGACCTATTTGAGGATGTGGAGGGATTATCCAGTTCTGGTGGTCAGTGCTGTAGCTATATAACAAAAGGAGATGGGCGAGACAGGTAAGCCATGATAGAGATTTGCACTTTTGTTTCAGGGAGAAAAATCTCTAACTTATGTTGAATGTATTCTATCATATCCTGCTGTAAATATGTTTGTACTTTGTAAGTTAAGTTTCTTTCTAATAAAATACAAATTATCATCATTTTGAGTTATGTTAAGTTGTGTTTGTTTTTTCAAATTGCCAAAGAATATGTTAATTCCTCTGTTAAAACTTTATTAGTGTTCTCCTAATTATAAAGTTATACAATTTGACTAAGAAAAGCAGAAACAAGACTTCAAGAGGAGAACATCAAGGACATCAATTTACATCAATACAAAAATCTGCTCTTTGTCAAGGCTTTCGATTGAATTTAAAGGGACTCTACGGAAGTTAAAATGTAAAAAATAATATATTTTCCATC
Organism: Lesueurigobius sanzi; assembly: GCA_900303255.1. Lineage (NCBI taxonomy): Eukaryota > Metazoa > Chordata > Actinopteri > Gobiiformes > Gobiidae > Lesueurigobius > Lesueurigobius sanzi. The sequence goes on from OMNZ01094508.1 coordinate 1,585, forward strand.
CCCTACATGCTCCAGCAATGTTCCGCGCTGTACTGTGAGCCCACACCTATCCCACTCAATTGCCGCTATAAGCCTGCACTGTCACTCTAAAGTTGCGTGTTCGGCCGAGGCAGCAGGTCAGCAGTCATTCATGAGCTTAACATGGAGACTGCAGTTACGCGGACGGCCAGAGGTGGCAGTCACGAGTATGAAAATGGACAACCTCCATTGAGTCCCTTTAAATATTATTCAGGCACAATGGTTTTCCATAGAGCATATCGTAGTCCCGCCCTCATCCGGGCTTTTTCCAGTGCCAGGAATTAATAATCCCATTGAAAATCTCCATAGACTTTTCGTAAAAATTCAAATTGTAAGAGTTTAAAAGCACGATGGAGGCTAATCAGCTACGTGCTAACTGCTAGCCATAGCGCGGATATTTTACAAGCAAGAAAATACCAAATACTTGAAAACACAGCGAAATGCTTTTATAACTTTTTGGATTACAATGTTTTGGATGCAACTTTAATTTATTATTGTGTGTTTTATGCCCATAAGTCTCCACGTAGCTGATTAGCTGCTATCGTTCTTTTAGACATTTGATATAATTTTTTTTCGAAAAGTCTATGGGATTTTTGAATGTGATTTTTACTTCCAGCACCAGCGCAGTGGGCGGGACTGTGATGCTCTATTAGCCCGGCTAGTGAGCACGCAAAGCAGGCTAGGTCTCCTGGTGGCTTGAGTACAAAAAATGTATGTTAATAGATTGTTTTGATGGTTTCTGTTAGCTAACCCTGTGGTCAGTGCTTGATTTTGTATTTATTTATTTGGTTGGGACAGTATGTTAATGGGACACACGCATGTAAACTTGCCACACTGGATTGGAGCGATGGGCTAATTTCCATCCATTGTCCCACAAACACACCCCTTTCATCCTAGCCTACTGTTCATGTTTTTGAGTTTGGGGAAACTACACGCAGACGTGGGGAGAACATGGAAACTCTTGACAGAAAGGCCCATCTGACCCAGGGATCGAACCCGGGACCTTCTAGCTGTGAAGCTAACCACTGCACTACAGTGCCAATATCGTTCTGAACCAGTGGTTCTCAATCTCGGGGTCACGATCTTATTTTGAAAGCATATTTTTAATGTAATTTTAATACAAAGCGCATGCTTTGGGGGATGCCAAAGAAGAACCACTGCTCTAAGCTATAGAAGTCTGTTAGAAAATGCATAGTTTGGACTGAGTATGCAAGATTAGTTTGACAGATAGCCCATATCCTAATGTATAATGTATATCACATTATTTTTGCATTAAAGAAGGTGCTTCATACAGTGGCGCAGATGGTAGAGCGGGTCGCCTCATGATTGGAAGGTCGGGGGTTCGAATCCCGGCTCCTGCAGGTGCAGACTGTTGTTGTGTCCTTGGGCAAGACACGTCACCCAATGCCTAAGTGTGAGTGGTTGGTGGTGGTCGGAGGGACCGTTGGCGCAGATGTGAGCAGCCTCGCTTCTGTCAGTCTACCCCAAGGGAAACTGTGGCTACAAAAGTAGCTTACCACCATCAGCCTGGAGTGAATGAATCCCCCCCCCCCCCCTTCATGTGTGAAGCGCTTTGGGTGTGACTATGTCATATGAAAAGCGCTATACAAATAAGATTCCCTTTCATATTGCTTTAAATATATATATATTTTAAATAATAGCAATCTCTTCGAGATACACCATAAATGTTGTGTTGCAAGTACAAGCCATGGGGGTCTGGGTGTTCTCCCCCAGGAAATGTAGAATCGCACAGATGTAATTCATAGTGCAATCTGATCAGTGTTGGGCAAGTTACTTAAAAATTGTAATGTATTCTATATTACTAGTTACAGCTTTAAGAATGTAATATGTTTGTATTACGAATTACTGTTTCAAAAATGTAACTGAGTTACACTACTTTGAGTTACTTTTAGCAAAATATTAACTGAAAAAAGGGAGAATAATGCCACAGAGCAAAAGTGTAATCAAAGATTTCCTTTCCCTCAGTCGTCTCCATTCTCTCGTGTTCTGTTTTGATGAAATTAGCTTCACAAGTCACTTCTGCGCCAGTATCCAAGTTGATTTGGTGCTGCATCTTATTTGGGGTGAGTTGCACTTGTAACTTGTAATGACTAATATATTACTGTATTTTGTTTAAGTAATGAGTTACTTAAAAAAGTAATATATTTCTGTAACTAGTTACTTTTGTAATGAGTTACTCCCAACACTGAATCTGATAAATGACCATATTCTTTATTCAACCTTATTACACAGTAATTGAAATCTGAACGCTTTCTAATTCATGATTACTTTTCTATAAACTTTAAACATAAATAATTAGCCATTGTTGATTACACCCACTGAGCACCACTGTGACCTGTGCCAGCCCCTAATGTTACAAATGTGTTGCAAAAGATTTGAATCAGTTTGGAAACAACCAACAAGCCAAACAAAATGTACACTCTCCTTCTTTCATTGTTTGTAAATACACACCACAAAATCTGGTATGTAATGGCCTTACACATGACGTCATACTGAAAACTCAGTTTCCCACAATCCTTTGCTGCGGTTCGCATCGAATGAAAATGGCCGCGATTAATGGATGGATGTGCGTCTGAACCGACTTCAAATCAGTGAGTTTTTACTGTCAAATCTACAAATGTGCTATATCTGGATGCGTTGGTGCAACCGGTTCCGCCTCGTTTCTTTACGGCACGAGAATAATGGGAGAAACGCGGCCGATGCGGGGTGGATGTGGGCTCTTTGCTTTGCTAGCTAGCCGCGACGAGCTACATCATCTTAAAGAATGGATTGTTCCGCTGACACATATTTGCAGACTCTGTTCTCCTCGGGCTGTTGATCCGCGGCCCTTGGCACAGCCGTGCAGATTTGGTCACACAGAGCCAATATTGGACACATTAGTGCAGCCTCCAGCAGTCCCAGGCCTCCTCCTCACAGCGGCCAGCGGGGAGTAGCAGGAGGCACCCGGTGTGTGGGGTCCACCTCCTCCGTGGAGCGAGGCGCATTTGGTGGATGATAAAATGCATTACTTTGACGATTTCAGTTTGGCCACTGGCTTTATTTTGCGATATTTTTCATCTTACAACATAGGATTTTTTCGTGTACTAGCTAACCGGGATCTGCGGTTACAAAATATCACGTTTTAGAATTATATTTCAGATGGAGCGTGTACCAATAGAGGTTTTGCAGATTATACTTCTATTTAAATGAGAAAATAAAATGGAACCTCAATGAATGGGCAAAATCAATAAGTTGGAACGTCAGCTTGAGAGACAATTCAAAGAATCGCAAAAGAATAACATTGCAGACATAGCCAGCGCCACTGCCAGCCGCTCAGTGTTTGTTTGCTATGTTGCAACAGCACACTCATAAGCTCTTTTGGGAGACAGTTTTTGAAAGAAATCTTTAAAAAGAAAATGTCTAAATGTTTTCCCTGATCATTATTTGATAGTGATTGGATTCACAAACCTGCCATATTATTCTTATGGCTTATGGCTATTACTGTCCAACGTCAGTGCATGTTTTTCAATATGGTCACCACTTTTATTTTAACTCTTTATTTTGTTTAAAAAAAAATACATTTTACAACACAGAACACATTCAGTAAACTAAAGGAAACAAGAAGGGGGGCACATATCACCACAACACAACAAAATTACACCAAAATTGAATGGACACTTTGTTAGGTAGATCTAGAGTAGTTCGACATGGCCCCGGATTGGCAAGTCACTTTATGAACAGAAACAACAGAGGTGCCCATAGAGCACTCCTCCACTCTGCATCAGCCAACGAGAAGAAGTTGCTTAAGGGACAAAGTGAGCAAAGTCCTTGTCTTTAGGTCTCTATACAATCAGACAGTAAAAACAGGGGGAAACAGTTGCCCCTAAAGCAAAAGAAAACAGGGACTAGATGAACCAAATGAGCTAAACAAAGGTGGGAGAGAACGGGAACAAAGTGAACGGAATGGGAGTAGACACCACGGAGACCTAAGCTCCTCAGTAAGGACCCCGTTGGAGGGGCAGAAGGGAAAGCCTCTGCGATTTAGAGGGCCCTAAAAGGAAAGAAACTGTGTTTTTGGACACCTTTTTATGAGAAAATAATTACACCTTAGTTCATGCACTGAGTGAGGAGAGGAGACATTGAACTTGGTGACAGTTTTTGTTTCATTGTGGATTGTCCCTGGAATTACAGAGAAATTGGCAATAAACTACAACTAGAAATTTGCAAGTTACTTACCATAGTTTATATCATGGAATTTTCAGCTGCCCTCCACCTCAGTTTTGAATGTTGTGATGTCACGTGAACACAATCCTGTAGCTTACCCTTGACACTCGTCCCTCCTCCTCTGGACTAATAAACAGGACGTGATACGGGATACATGCATTATGTAAAGATGCCTAAAGTAATCAAGAGAGTCTGGCTGCAGAAGTGCGGACAACCACTGTTATGTACGACCTCTGTCACGTTCTCATGAGACTCCGGTCTCTTGTGTACCTGCTGTAACTATGTTCATCATTTTACTCATTATCATTTCTAACCTTTTGTTCGCTTGACATATAGTGTTGTTCTGATACCATTTTTTTTCTCAATCCCATACCGTTTCCTGGGCTCAAATTAGTCTCCCATCGGTTACATTCACGTGACGTCACACTCAGGGTTTCTGCGGGGCATTATAAAGCATTAAAAGTCATCAAATTAATTGTGTCAAAAATAAGGCCTTAAATGTTTTTAAAAAGCATTAAATAGAATTCAAACTGGCATTAAATCAAACATTCTTGAAAAATAAAGACATTGTTGTTGGCAAAAATCAAAAAATGGGGTCCAGGCTGCTGTTTGGGAAGAAGTTGTAGAGCATCGTAGTCCCACCCACTGGGTGTGACTACGATGGGTGTGACCCGCCTTCTGTACACGCACGCGCCTCGGTGCCGGAACTAATAATCCCATTCAGAATCTCCATAGACTTTTCGAAAAATTCTAATTGTACGAGTTTAAAAGCACGACGGAGGCTAATCAGCTACGTGCTAACTGCTAGCCATAGCACGGATATTTTACAAGCAAGAAAATACCCAATACTTGAAAACAGGGCGAAATATTTTTATAACTTTTTGGTTTATAAAGTTTTGGATACAATTTTTATTTATTATTGTGTGTTTCATGCCCATATGTCTCCATGTAGCTCATTAGTTGCTATCGTTCTTTTAAACGTTGGATATTCATTTTTTTCGAAAAGTCTATGCAATATTTGAATGGGATTATTACTTCCGGCACCGAGGTGCGTGCGTGTACAGACGGGACTGCGATGCTCTATACACTATTTCTGTTCAAAATTTGTCAGTTGTATCAAAATTTGTTTTGAATATGAAAATTAATATTAAATGCGCACCAATTTGTGGCGTTTCTGGCATTAAAAATGTAGTATTTGGGCATTAAAATGGCATTAAAAAGCATTAAATTTGACTACTGGTGTAAACCCTGCACTCTTTCCATGTTTTTCGACCTCTTCGACTGGGCAACACAATGACCGCTGCATCAATCACTGTGCGATTGATCGGACTCCTCCAACATGGCAGCCGCTAATTGCGTGTCTGAATGCGACCGATACCGAGTACCAGTCCGATACCGATGTATGTGAATTTAAAAACAACAGCAAAGTCTGTAAGATGATGCCAAGACCCACAGCACATGGATCATTAGGCACGTTAAATTTATTCTGATTATGTTCTGTTTCCACTCTAAAAATTAAGATAACGATAAGGAAACACAAATGTACATGCTGTGATTATTAGACATTTTAGTGTCTACAGAGCCCTAAACAAACACTATAGTTTTGGACGTTCAGGTAAGACGTCCTTGAGGGTCTTTGTTGGCTTGAAGCATGTTTATTTAAGATAGCAAAACAACCTGATGGGCTGCGTGAAAATAAAATGAAAAATGAAAGTTTATTTCTAGAGCACTTTACATCAACACTTTGAAAGTGCTTTACGGGTCGGATCGGCCATGATCGGTATCGGCCACACAAGTTGTATGATCGGTCGATTGGACAAAACAAACATGATCGATGTACCTCTAATAGTGATACCTGAAAAATCTCAGGTTTCGACATTAAACTAGAGGATTTTTACCCTGATTCTTAGTCTTTTTGAGTCTGAAGAGGCGTGGCTCCCTAAAACTTTCTTGCGTGCCATGATCTGTGGTGGGACTCCTCATGTGTGTCCTCATGTGTGTCCTCATGTCTCCTTAAATTTTGTAGTGTGTAGCCAGCTTTAAAGGAGTTGAAAAAGGAAGTATTAAGTTGAGTTTCCAAAATGTAATATATTATATAATAGATAAACCAGTCATTACACTGATTTGAGCCAATGTTTTTGAAAAGTGAGCTGCTGCCTCCAGTGTTGTTGGCTCGTACAGCTTTTTCCCTTCTGCCATCAGACTCTTGAATACTTAATTAATAACCTATTACCTGCACTGTTCTATTTGCACTACACGGTATATCCACACATCTGTCACCAACATACACTGTTGTTTTGTCATTATTTATTATTATATTAATTTGTATATTCAGGATTTTCCATATTAGTCCTAGTATATTTTCATTGGCTGCCCTTATAGTTGTTATTTTGTATTTTATTTATTTGGGACCGTGCATGTAAATGATCGCCGTATGGAACTTATTAATACTAGTTTGTTTCATGTTGCACCGGGAAAGAAAGAGAAATCCTAGTTTGAAATCTTTCACAGATAATGGCAAGAAAACTCATTCTGGTTCTGGTTCTACTTGTAAAAACATATAGGCTTCCCCAGTTGGAAAGACTCACACAGCCATTACAGTACAATTCATATTATTAAAATCCGATAATATTTCATCAAAGTTTCTCCGGTCATTTTACCAGCCTTTAATATAATATAATCCTGTTTGCTATGCACTTTTTAATACAAATTCCTTTTCTTCTCTCTGTTTCTGTCTCCTTTTAGGTTTCCAGAGTACATGCTTCCTGTGTGAGCGCTGCTCTCTCTATTGTTCTGGCCTGCAGATGTGTAGGAGCAGACCTGGCCCATGGACTTGACTGTAGCATCAGGCTTCAAATCGAAGCCAGCGTTTCCTCCCAGTGAAACGGCTGAGGCCCCTGACAGAAGCCCGCCAGCCTGCCTCTCCCCCAGAGCGGACCATCCCTCGCCCTCTGCGGATCCCGAGTTACCTCCAGACCATGTGGTAGGCCTTGGGGCCGCTGAGTCTGTTGGCATTTCCTCAGCATCTCCTCCTCCTGTAAGTGTTGCTCCCACCTCCTCGCCGCTGCAAAACGACTATAGTCAAGAGACACACAATATGTACGATCCATTTTCTCCAACTGATGGTGAGAAAGAAGAGCGAACAGTTGATGAAGAGGAAGTAGCAGAGAAGTATGACCCATTTGAGCCCACGGGATCCCCAGCATCTGATAATGAAGCTGGTAATGAGGACTTAAAAGAACAAGCTGAGAACCAAATCGAAAACGATGAGCCAACTAAAGTGGAGGAGCCTCCCGATTCTACGGACCCGCTGCCTGACTCGCCAAAGCGGTCCCCTGGCCTGTTGACTATACGGCGGACTGTGGACTGCACCACCATCAAGGAAGAGCACACAGACTCCGAGCACTCGGAGATAGAGGAGGGAGAGATCGTTGGACTGATTGATAGAGAAACAGGTCTTAAACGAGTGGTAGGCGACACCATTTCCGTCAATTCCCCCAGTTCCACCTTCTTCGGTCCCAAACCTGAGCGGATCCTGCGCGTCCTGGATGGGGATGGTTTCGTGTCGGTGCGGGCCGATCCAGACTGGCAGCCGAACATGGAGCCGGACGAGGAGCCGGAGGTCGGGGTAGAGGACTTGAGGAGAAAGTTAGTGAGCAGGCGGAAAGAGAGGTACATCACCTTCCCTGGTACTTCCAACCTATCCCCAGAAATGGCCCCACCTTCCGGGCACCTTCACAGCCCACCACCCACACCACCCCTGCCCACACTGGAGGACAATGACAGCAAGACGCACAAGTCCTCCAAGAGTTCGAACGACAGACAAAAGAGCAAGGATGGTAGAAAGAACGGGGGTAAGGTGGAGAGGCGGAAAAAGAAGAGGAAGGAAAAACGCAGCCAGCACAAGAGCAAGGAGAAGCCTGGCGATCAGAAAAGTGGGAAAGATTCCAAAGCCAAGCGCTCGAATCGCAGTCGCAGCTCCAAGAGGAAGAAGAGACAACAGAGTCCGGCGGGAGTAGGGGAGGAACGCTCCTTTTCCAAGGTGTCGGAGGAGCGCCACGGAGACAGGCAGCGAGACGCGAGTAGACATCGGGACAGAAGCAGAGACCGGAACCGAGACCGGGACAGGAGTCGGGATCAGAACTGCGAACGCAGCCGGGACAGACAACGGGAGCGAGAGCGCAGCCGAGAGAGGAACAGGGACAGAAGCCGCAGTCGGGACAGACACTGGGACAGAGATCGGGACAGAGACAGAGTTCGCGACAGGGATCGGGAAAGAGATCGTCGTCAAAGCCAAAGAAATGAGGACGATTCTCAAAGAGATCGAGGCCGAAAGAGGCTTCACTCGAGAAGCCGAGAGCGAGACAGTGCGAAGAGGTCTAAAAGGAGCTCCGAGAGGAACGAGGGCGATAGGGACCGGGACAGGGAGCGGAGACGGGACGGGCGCCCTGTTGTCCCGCCGTCCATCCAGGATCTGAATGGCTCCGACCTCTTCGCCATCAAAAGGACTATTACGGTCACCACAACCACAACGACCACCACTGTACCCGGCTCCCCAAGACTGGGCCCATCCTCCCCTGGTCGGTCACCCTCGGACATGGATAAGTCTCACCGGAAGAAGAAGCGGAAAGGCCGGTCGAGTCCAGAGAACGAAAGAAGTCGACGCAGCCGTTCGCGCTCACTTTCACTGCCGCGCTACCACAATTACGAATCGGATCGCTACTCGGACAAATTAGATATTGATGTTCTTTCTTTGGATGGTGAGGCTTTGGACTCGGACTACGACTACCCTTCGCTGGAAGATACCCCTCCGCCAGCTCCGCCACCTCCTTTACCCAGCCCCAAAACTAAATCCAGCTCCAAAATGGGTCAACTCAAGAGAAAGTCAGTGAAGAAGAATTCTGAATCCTCCAGAATTAAAAGTAAAAATGCAACCTCGGATTCTGCCCCCGTTTCATCCGGGCTCCCTGTGGTCAAACGGACACGCAAGGTGAAGGACAAAGGCCGCGACAAAGGCAGCCGTAAAGAGATGGGTCGCTCTGGAAAATCGAAGAAGGACAGCAGCAGCAGCAGTCGGAAAGGCAAGCTTCAGTCTAAAGTTTCGGTGCTTGTGCGCGATGGCGTGAGCAGCACTACAGGCTCCTCCGGAAAGCTTGGCATGGACTTGTTAGGGACTGGGGGGCCCGGCGGAGGAGCGGGCAGCTCGGTGGTGGGGGGCTCGATCGCAGTTGTTTTTTGCAGGGACAATGAGAGCAGATCTCCATTTCTTAAGCCCTGCTCAGAGCCGCTGTCACTCGGAGGTCGCGGTAAAGACCTCGGCTCCATAGGCAAGCGCAGCAGCTTGGCTGCGCCTCCTCCCTCTCTCAACAGCACCACCGCACTTCCATCACAAAAGGCCAAACCTGGGTCAATCACCTCCACCTCCTCCTCTGCCTCCTCTCCCTCATCATCTCTTGTAACCAAGCGGCGCCGGCGGGTGGTGAAGAAGACCAGAGAGAAGGTTGGATCAGCGGGTTCCAAAGCAGAAGATGGTGGTCAGAGCGGCTCCGGTGCTTGGGCAGGAGCATCCATCGAGCCTCCAGCCACATCCGGGGAGGTGTGCAAGGCCGCCAGCCCACACCCTGGTCCTGCTGGCTCTGCCCCATGCTCCTCCTCCTCCTCTTCCTCCTCCACCAGCGTGCTGCCCCCCTCGTCGTCGCCCCCACCCTCACCGCCACCTTTGGCCGCTCCCATGCGCGATATGCGGGAGTCCTCCCCTGACTCTCAGACCGTGGACAGCAGCTGTAAAACTCCAGAACCTTCGTTCCTGGCAGAAGAGTGTCCCTCCCAGACCAGTCCCACACCGCCATCCTCCAGTCCCTCCCTCATGCCCTCCTCGCTGGGCACCGGCCTCAGCCTGACCCCCACAGACCCCCCTAAGCCCTGTAGCCCACCCCCATGCCCGTCCTCATCTGCGACCTGTGGGCTCTCTTCTCTCTCTTTGGATCCTTCTTCTTCCTCAGTGTCCTCTTCATCTGCCAACAAGCCCCCGCCACCTCCACCTCCACCTGCCGCATCCACTCTGCCCTGGGGTCTGCAGTCAGGGGTGGACTGCACCGCTGGAGGAGTGCTAGCATGTGAGTATATTTTCAGAAAAAAGCTTAACGTTTGAAAAATGCTATCACCATAAATCAATTATATCAATGGCTCTCTAGCCATGTTTTTTTTTTTATCTAGCCAAGTTTAAATTTTGGCTTGGGTAGATATTTTGTAGTCCAAATTCAAGCCAAACTTTTTTGACTCAATTGCAACATCAACTGGAACGTTTATTAGTAGCACATTTCACAACTACCAAAGAGCACAGCGGCTCGGTATTGTGGTATTGTTTACAACCATGATTCCCAACTGGTGGGTCGGTACCCAAAAGCTGGTTGCGGGGAATTGTTGGATTTGTGTGATTTTTGCAAAGTGTGGCTGTTCTACGACTGTGAAACAGCTATTCCACATCACAAGACTCCACCAAACAAAAACTATATTTATTTTAATAACAATCTAGTCTTTTACTTGCTCAATGTGAAACCTGTATCTGTTTAGTTAAACAACGGATATTCTGCAAGGATTGAAGAAAGAAGCACAGAAAACACACTTACACCCACCGCACACCAGAACACACTTTAAAGGGCGTTTCTCAAGCTGTGGGGCGGTTTAAACCTGCGATTTGTCCATTTATTAAAGTTAAATAAGGCGCGTAGGTCAGAGCCCCTGACTATGTTTTAGCTCTGTCTGCTGCACTTCACATCCCTCCAACAAAGTTTACAGCGGTCTCTGCCAGGTGTCTCTTGTGTGTTTGTGTTTTTAAAATTGAATGAAATTAAATTTTCTGTTTTTAGTGACAGCCTTGCTCTTCAAAATGGAGGAGGCTAATATTGCCAGCAGGGCCAAAGCACAGGAGTTCATCCACGCGACCAGTCAGGTGAGTCCAAGAAGTCACTGTCAGTGTATAATTATGTTTTAGATTAGGAGTTGACCACTGATCTAAAGTAATTAAGCATAAAAATATATATTCATGCTTTAATTTCTTACCTTTTTTGTCATATACAGTTGTGCTCATAAGTTTACATTCCCTTTTTAATCTTTTTTTTCCCACTCATGGTTAGTGGTTGTGCAAAGCCACAAAACTCTTTTGAAATCATAATGAAACAGAAACTACTCCAATGTCCCTGATCTAAAGTTTATATGACCTTCAACAACTGCCAGGAAAATTGTTCAGGAGCAAAGAAAAACTCACTTCAGCTGAAATACAGGACTCTGACTAAATTGGATTCCGAAAAAATTGTTTGTTTCAAGATGCACAATATGTAAACGTTTGATCAGGGACATTTGGCTAGTTTCTCTAGTTGAAAAGCGTAAACAGGTTTTTTGACAACAAATGGCTTCATGGAACCACGAACCATGAGTGAAATAAAGGTTTTTGTGTTATCATTCATGGTCTATGAAATGCATAAGTTTAAATAAACTTTTGAGCACAACTGTAGATGGGAAATATTAGAAATTAAAAAGTCACTCACCTTTATTTTGCATCATAATCCATTTTAAAAGCTTTATTTGACAGTTCAGGGGGAAGGGGGGGAAGAACGATAGAGAAATTCACCAAATTGTCCCACATCGACTGCACTGTTAGATTTATTTTTAACATTAAACTCCAAATCTCCAAAAATGAGGTGTTACTGCCACAGGAATATGGAATAAAGCAATAGTCCCAGACTGAACTGGATTAGTTGCACAGCCCTATAGTGTATGTCGTGGTGTTGGTTCGACCCTAGAATCCTGAGCTGTCCCCACTGACTGTTTCCTCGGCCTTAGATTCTGTCCCAGGCCAACCAGAACCAGTCCACGCCTCTGTCCTCGTCCATAATACAGGTGCCGCCTCCACCCTCGCTCCCGCCTCCGCCCCGCCTCAGCCCTACCCAGTTGTTTCTGCACAACTCCTCCCATCTGCACCCCTGCGCTCAGACTCCGCCCCCAATCCTGTCAGTCGGCGGGGGCCCCGGAGACTGGGACAACGACAGCAAGGACCCAGACAAGGTAACGGCGCGTTTCTGTGGACTGTGGTAGGAGGGTTATCAGTGTTGGGGAGAATACTTTGAAATTGTATTCCGTTACAGAATACTGAATAATTGTCTTAAAATGTATTTTGTAACGTATTCAGTTACTTTGCCCAATCAGTGTACTGTTTTCTGAATACTTAGAATACTTTCACCTTCATTTGCATGATATTTTTGTATAAATATGGTGAAAGATTAAAAATATGTAGCAACACTTTAACACCAACTGTTGTCTGTCTCTTCTTTCTCTCTTCTTTCTTTTTCTCTCTCTGTCCCTCCCTCCCTCCCAGCTGTCTCTCTTCTTTCTCTATCTGTCTCTCTCCTTCCTCTCTCTCTGTCTCTCTCCTTTCTTTCTTTCTTTCTTTCACTCTCTCTCTCTTCTTTTTCTCTCTCTCCTTTCTCTCTCTCTGTCTCTCTCCTTCCTCTGTCTCAGTCCTTCCTCTCTCCCTCTCTGTATTCCTTTGGTATTTGACAAGTAACTGTATTTGAAATACCCTTAAATAAGAGAGTATTTGTACCTGAATACAGTTACTCAAAATGAGTATTCTAAATACGTATTTTAAATACACGTATTTAGTTCCTCCCCAACACTGGAATCTGGAGACGGACTGGATTAATCAAGTATACCTTAACCTTAAGAGCAAACTGGACAAAAACCTGAAGATTTAAAATGTTGAGTTTTACCTGCAGTGTCTCCCCTTAAAAGTAGAAACATGAAATTCTACTTAGCAAACTATTTGTATACCACAACCACAG
>OMNZ01094510.1:0-19853 GCA_900303255.1 Lesueurigobius sanzi
ATTATTTACAATGTTCCTTATGTTTTATCGTTGTACAATAAATTAAGTCCAAACTGCTGAAAGAGGATTCATAAAAGGCTCTGATATGAGCAATTTCACTGTATGAATGGGTTTTTCTTATATAATGAGCATTTTTAAATTACTTTAAAAAACTCCCCATTATCCATGCATAAGACAGCCACAAGTGAAAGGACTTCTTGTGCGACTGGATCCAACACGTGTCTGCCGTCTTTAATTACTTCCTCAATAACCCACATAAACTGTATTTCTTGGGCATTTCAGTTCATTTTGAATGCCGCTTAAGTCCGAGCGTGAGACTGTGCCAGACACTGATGAGGCTGGGACCGGCCCAAACCCAACTGGCACGCTTTAGACTTAGAGACAAATGTCCCTTTGGAAGCAGCCCATTAAAACTAATGCCATTTGGGTTGGCTGCCCTTTTCCCCATCTTTTCAGCATAGACCTATATACTGTATATATGTGCTGCAAACTTCCCCCTAGAGAGCTTTAGACAAGTAATGGTATCCTATACAATTCATGAATTAAGCATTTCTTTCCATTCTCATGTTATTTTCTTGACCACTCGATGCACTCGATGACTTCATGAATGCCCTTTCCTCTCGTGTTTTGTTTGGCCAGGCATGCTTAACATCACACTTTGGTAACCTCAATTCCCTGGTTGGCTCATGCCCAATTTCCCATTTCAACCAAATTTTTTAATCGCTCTCTTGGGTTGCCACAAAAACGTGTACTTTTGCAATAAGTACACAGTGCTAACCGTGGAGTGTAAGGCGTATAGGCATTGGTTTAAAGGTTTTAAGCCTTGAAATTTATAGACTTGAACTTTGGTGAAAAAAAAACACCATTTTAAGGCTACTCCGAGTCCACCCAAAGACAAACCTCCCTTCATTCTTCATAATTTACCAACAGAAAAGAAAGATCCAGATGGACGTAAAAGAAGTTTCTTGCACACATTTATTTTGTCAATATGTTGAAACAGGGAACACATAGAGGCTCAGTGGCTGCTCTGTAGCAGTAGACAGGGGAACGACAGACATGGGACCAGTCTGACAGAAACCGTTTCATGCTGGCTGTCACTTCTTATATCATTTAAAATCACCAGGAATCTCTGAGAAAATTTTCCAAACAGTGTCGATGTGAAATAGGCTAGTGGATAAATTAGCATTGATCCTTTTTGATTCCATATTAAATAAATAGCGTAAATAAGTACAATAAACGTCCCCAAAACATATTAGCTTACTTTAAACTACGGCAAGATTTTCCTGGCTACCACAAAGTGTGCCACAAAGACATTTCATTTATCATTAGGGTCCTACAGTATGTGCTGTCGGTCCTAAATATCCCTCTGCATCTCGGTCTGTTGCCATACACAGTCCTGGTTATTACAGGCAATCCACGACTCATCAACATCAACTTTCCAGCGGTTGAAATGGTCGAAATCAAAGCTCTATCTGTTCCTTTCAGCCATCTTTGAACGATGCTGGGTAGCCAAAATATTCACCTCACCCATAATCCACCGCGCAGCCCGAGCTGTACAATTCGCTTATAGACAGCCGGTCAACAACTTCCAGTCTGCAGTGATTTGCATACAGATTTTGAATGTTCCTCTAACTTTGTAGCTGGCAAAAGACTGTAAACCAGGGTTAAACAGTTTTAATGGTGGCAGCTTAACACTATATCTCGAGCAAAGACATTTTATCGTTCTCACTTCACGAGCTATATTTTTTTGTGAATGCCTCTGCCCACGCCCGGCCGTGTGATTGGCCGTCACGATGCAAATGGAAATGTCACCGGGCCGCCATGAGAGGGACACACATAAATCTTCCTTAAACGACTGTGACGGCTGCCGTGTCCTGGAGGAGGCAGCTTGAAATACCGCGGGGTCCCTTCTGCCCCTTTGCACTCCGCCCGCACAGCTGTCATATCCGCGCTGTACTGGTGGTGCGGGTTTGTGAAGTAAATAAAGATGATTGCGGCCGCTTGGATCCCGGCGCGAGACTTCACCTGGACCGGTACTGGGGCCCTGTGGTGAAACCTGCAGCGTGGCATAAGGCTCTTTCCCTGTTATCTGTGAATCAGCGCTGCAGTCTACCCAAGCAGCAAATCATAGCCTTCCACTGCCATCGGACCTATTGATCACACAGCAATAAATTGGCTCCAGCTCTGTCTCGCTCATACTCTTCTCTCCACTGCTCGACACGCTTAGATGTTTCAAATAATGAGTTTCAGCAAGTATCCCTACTACTTTTACAGGACTTTTTATATTGGGCTTTTGAAGTTTCATCTTTGCATCTACCAAACCAGGCAAAAGCATTTCCATTTGATTGCAGCCCAGTTCATGAACTCCAAATGCTAATGGGATACTGTTTCTGTCACAACCAGCATTCACTTATTATGGCTATTACCTCAGCACTGGTATTTTCCCTTTATAACTCAAATCTCAAAAGAATGTATTTGTATGCAAAAAAACAACCACTGGGGCAACGGGCATGCTAACAGATCAATGACGCCATGAGGAACACAGTCTGAAAGCAGAATTTCTCAAAAAAAAAAATGTTATGGTGATAGACTTTAAAAGTCCTAACCTTGTGTGAATGAAGCACCTACACATGGCAAAAAGTGAACTAGAAATAGAGTTGTGGCTAAAAGTTTACATATTCTGGCAGAATGTCAGCTTAATAACGACGTGAGCACGCTCGTGGGTCTCTTAAGAGTAAACCAGATAGAGGAGTAACCTCTAAGTCCCTCCTCTCTTGATGCTAAAAGTAGGAAAACATCTTAGCCTATTCATACTTAATATGGCTCGTTACCTCTGTATTGTCTCACCCTGAGACAATACAGCGGTAATGAGCCATATTAAGTATGCTCACGTCGTTATTAAGCTGATGACGATCTTTGGACTAAGATCGAAACGTCCTACACTTCAACTACAGAGTACAGATGAAGACTGAAGAATGTTTGCCTATGATGGACAACTCCTGTACGACTGAGAACCTACACAAACGGATTATACTCAAACATTTGTCCCGCCCATGGAGTGGAGATAATAATGGAGGTAGACTGCGTGGCTTTCCCCGTAGCATTCAGCGTGGGCTAATGAAGCCAATTCATGCTAGCAGTTTAGCCATTTTGAACCGCCGCCATGTTGCATTTTTATAGCCTAATTCCATATGGTTGTGCGAGTTACTTTAGCACTTACGAGACAAGCACTTGAGGGTCATATTAACAAGACTATTTCCACTGAGTTAAAGAGGGGCCAAAAAGTTTCAATGGAAAGTCAAAAGGAGCTCCCGGAGACCACCCCTGTATGCTAGCCAATTGTACCTCTATTATTATATACACTCTATAGTCCCGCCTTCACACAATCCACATTTGAGCATTCCCCAGCAGGATTTCATATGCTTATCATCATTATTTGTGAAGTTCGTCAAAAGTTTTGTTTCCCCGGTTCCCCGTCTTTTCACATGTGACACATTTGGACTCTGAGGACGCTAATACTAACACACAAAGGTCTAATTAAAAATCTTCAGAGTCAACGATCGTAAAGCATAACCTGGCCTTCTGTCTGGGACTGGGAGCACCTCCACGATCGTTAGCCACAACTGCATTCATATAGTGAAGTGGCTTATTAAAAGTATAAGCCCATAGAGAAATGTCAACTTATATAACAAAGCTACCACTTGCACTTGGGAATCACCTGTTGTAGTCATAGCTATTACTCTGAACCTGCCCTGGAGCCAAATAAACAGTTCAAATGGTGCTTACACAATGACTAAAATGTAGCATAGCAGCAATTTTGTCTATTATGTAAATTTTCCGAGTCAAATTACCATTGCCATTAGTGCCTCAGTAATGGGAATGAAGTGTATTCAGTTATCTGCTAAAAGCTGGAGTCCTTGGAGCATTGATGAAGCAAATTGGTGGTTTATGTCTCTGTCTTGATGCTGTTCTATGGGGAGACTATGTGCATATTGTTTAAGTAGAGCTGTCAGTGCACCCCGAGACAGGACAAGGAGACAGGGGAGCATTAAAGACCTGAATACGTTGAATATTAATGACGGAAAAATGAAATATCAGTTATGGGGCGGATGACTAAGGACAGGGGATGTCCCAGGACAATTAATATTCACCCATTGTCTGTTCAACCTTCTTTTTATTGTGAAGCCCTGCAAGGTGACTTTTGTCAAATTGAATTGAATAATAAGATTTGAACAGAAGCCTAGAAAACCTTTTGCATAACCCATTGCATTATCATCTGTCCTATTTTAAGATATACCAATGTATTAGGGTCCAGAGTTATAACAGACCAACAAGTGGTTTGTTACTATCATCTAATGCACAAGACAAAAACAAGGCTTTGTGCTGTCGACTTTTCAAGAAATTCCGTAACAAAAAGTGAGAAACTATTGCAAATCATAAAAGTTGCAGAAAACAGTAAGACATTTCTTAGACTAATTATGAAAAATCATAGATGTGTGGAAGAGAGAGGAAGGTGTTTTGATTGATCTCACTTTTATTTCTCCCTGGGAGATTAATAAAGGAAACTAACTATCTAACTTTATGACTTGAATTCGACAAAGATCCCCCAATGATGATGATTTTTGAACATCTGTGTACCATAATCATGTGTCACTAGCCACATATACATCTTGTGGAGCTTCCGTCACCAACAAACTCCTGATTCAGCAACTTGTTGAATCACAAAACATCTGCTTTTCCCATCAGGCTAGACTTTGTAGTTGATCGAACTGAATGTTTTAGGATTCCTGTTTGTTTAATAGGTTGGGTCCTAGCATTCTAAAGAGCCTACAGTTTAAAATTGAGGTGAAGGGCAGCTGAAAATTTGATCCACTCATCTATCCATGCACCCATCTTCTTCCGCTTGTCCATTTGCTGGGTCGCGGGGGCAGCACATTCCCCCCGTCCCTGATGGCTCCTCCTGCAGGTAGGTCCACGCTCCTTCACCTCTGGGCGACGTAACCGGCCTTGATGGTCTCTCATCATAAGGGGCTTCTGAACTGCTCTTGGTCTGACCCGTCATCAAGGACCTGGTATAATGCCCCAGACAACAGAGCTCCTAGGTTCATTTGTGTGCTCAAACACCTTTTCTAGTCTTAGATTATTGCTAATTTCTCCCTAATTCCTGGGCTTATCCACATGAAACTAAAACTGTCACAGACTTTCATTGTCTTCTCTGTCAACACAAATGAACTAAGGTTGAATTATTTTCTCATAAAGGTGTCCAAAAGTGGCGACAATATAAAAAAAAAACCTGTGTGTGATGTTGGCCATTTGAAAGGACGTTTGTGAATCCAATCACTATCAGGTAAACATTTGTCAAATTCCCTTTTGGTTTACTTCCCATAGAGTTGTATTGGTACCGGCCTTCCAACTGAAATTCTACAACATGAACCCAACCAATGGAGATTTAGGTATACACACTATACAAAGCTTAAGTACAACACAGGGGAGGAGGGGTTGTCTGGGGGGAGTGAAGTCTGACCACCTCTCAAAACACTGCTGCTTCTGAACTGGATATGGGGTACGATTTGTTCGCTCTTTCACGAAAAGAAAATGCCCTGTGGGAATGCTGAAATATGAATTAAAGCAACCCTTGAGATGGGGCTTCTTAAATGTTTTTATCATGAGGGTCTCGCCGTCCTGCTGTGGATGGCGAGAACTGTCCGTTTGATGATGAAAACATTACCTGCAGAAACACGGATACGCAAGTGAATAGCTCCTTGTGCTTGAGACAGGTGGGGCCTGAAGCTTCGAGAGAATAGTTATTACCTACTGAAGTTGCACTGAGGTTTACGAAGCTCATACATACTTGACAGCTTCACGTTGGGAATTGAATCATAAATTATTCCTCATCCAAATCATTCTACTGTAAAATAGGAAGGTGTTTTATTCAGAAACCAATTTGGATTTTCTGTACCACTCTGTACTTGACAATGGCCGTGATTAAGGATTCATTTGAGGGTGAGATGCTTCACTGATCTTAGGACAAACAGAGTTAAAATTGTTTTTTTTTTTCATGCCTTTGAAGATATCTGTTGTTAGTGAAGAATAAGATGAATTCTCAGACTGTACAAAGGGCATGCTGGCACTGCTTCTGCAAACCACACATGAGACAATTTAGCCCCAAAAGCTTGTCTGCAAAATGAGTAGACTGAAAGGGTTGAGTTTTGAAGGAAATTTTGATGTATTTGTTAAATTTACAACTTTAAGTCAGTATTTGTCCTACGGTCATTGGGCCTCATTCATGAATATTTTCTTCAAGTTCAACTTATGTCTGATTCACGAAGCGTTCTTGAGAAGACAAAACTCTTCTTAAAGAGAGATGCCCCAAATTCATGAACGTGATACTAACACCACTCCCCTCATTATCAGGATATTATATTAGGCTCGTTCGAGATGAGCCAGACGGGCGCAGTTTTGACAGCCGCCTGCAGAGGTGCATGATGGTTAGATTTCTGTTCGACTTGCTCCAGACTTGCTCTGATGTCACGGACACGTAGGCGCATGTGGGGCACTGAAAGCTTGTGAGACCCCAACGAGAGCAGCCGTTTGGGTCAGCTCTGCATCTCCCCAGGAGCAACTGCAGAGGCTACATGGCCCAGTGCATGATGGGAAACCGCTCACCTGTCATCGGCACACGCACAGGTGATTGGACATGAGTCTGTTGTGATCAGAAACGTGGTCCTCGTCGTTCGGCTGGACCCTCCTCCTCTCTCCGCAGTGAAGTCTATGTCAGATCTGGACAAGTAGCCAACTTTAAATATGATGAAACTATTGAAGTTTTCCACTGTCCCTAAATAAACATCATGAGTGATGCTTTCCAGTTCAAATGTATGATTTAGAGTCAATATTTTATCTTGCAAATTAAATAGGAGCGTTTGCTCTGGTCATAAATGTACAATCCGTGGCTTAAGTGTAAAGGAAACAGAGCATTGGGGTCAGAGACTTAGAAATTAGTTTTATTCAACTTAAACATGAAATGAACGCGATATCTGACGAGACCCAGCGTGATCTGAGGCAGCCCTCTCTGTTCTCGGATTGTGAAGTGTCCAGCTTGACTTAAGACCTTTTTCCCCGCCCCTGTTGTGCTTGTCTACTCTCGTAGATCATCCCGCTCCATCTCGAACAACCCTAATGACCATGTAAATACAAAGACACACCCTTTAATCTTCCATATATGGGCATGACAAGAGCGTGAGACAGTACTCATTTACTGTACATATACTTTTTGAAGTATTTAATATTTGTATGCTACTATTGTTTAAATACCGGTACTCTTATTGTAAATAGTCTCCTGTATTTTGTTTAAAATCTCTCCTCTGATTACGACAGGTGTGACTCAGAGCAGCTACTAACGAGCTCCAGAGGTCAGCTGTGAAAGTCTGATTTACACTAACTATCTCTGCTCTAGACCACCTCTGATCACTTTCATTCTCTCCAAAAATATACTTTTAAATGAAATAATTTTTAGAAAAATGTTTCTCGAGTGTAAGACTGTGTAAGACTTTTTGGGTCCATTTTGACCGTGATAATATTCTTAAACTGCAGATTTACTGTGTGTAAGAGTCCTCTTGACTGTTCTAAGGATTTGTTTTTCCAGAAGAACTCTTTCAGCTAAGAACAAATTTTGTGAATGCCAAAAATATTCTTAAGTCGGCCTTAAAGGCACTGTACCTGATTTTTAAATTATTTTTAAATTACAAATGATGGAAGAGGGAGCGAGTAAAATTAATTGATAGTTGTGGTCCAAATACATTCCTAACTTTCCCAACACATTTCTAAACTCTTTCTTCTTAGATAGTGAGCATTATAAGCTCATTTCACAACTGACGGGGTCACTTGTTAGGATCATAGTCACAGAAATGCTAGAAAATTAGCCTGCAAACTCATGAAATTGAAAATAAATGCTTGTGTGTACGTAAGTTTGCTTCATGAATGAGGCCCATTTGCTCTTAGCTGAAAGACTTCTTCTGGAAGAACAAAACCGAAGAACAGTCAGGAGGACTCGCACAGACACTCTGCAGTTTTAGAATATTATCACAGTCAAAATGGACCCAAAAATTCTAAATCTTCCACAGCGTGAGTAGAGTAACATATTTCTACAAATAATTTCATTAAAAAACAAAATTGAGGGACTGAAAGTGATCAACCATCATCAACGATGGTGGTACTTTCACAGGTGACAGCTGCAGCTTGTTAGTATCCACTCTGCTCTGGGCAGGTTGAAACATGTCATGATCAGAGGAGGTACTTTAGCCTAAACACAGGAGGCTATTTACAACAACAGTAACGTTATTTTAAGGTAGAAATAAAAAGTACTGTGATAAAATGACTCCAAAATGTATAGTTACTTCAAAAAGTCATGTACTTGAGTGAATATAAATGAGTATTGCCTCATGCTCTTGTCATGCCCATATATGGAATTTTAAAGGGCGTGACTTGTATTTACATAGTCAATATAATGTAAATGTGTTGATAATGAGGGGAGTCGTGTTCTTTTTGTCACCTTCATGAATTTGGGGCATCTCTCTTTAAAGGAATAGGCCACTATTTTACATACTGAGATATGTTCTTACCTGAGCTTAGACGAGTTGACGCGTACCTGTCTGGTCTTTGTGCGTGCCGTGGGTCCCGTAAATAGACTGACGATGTTGTTAGCATTTAGCCTCTCCCAGCATATTCCTATGGGGGAAAACAGAGTTAAAAGCCACCAAGCTCTTCCACGTTTTCCCAATTTAAAAAACGTTTCTGTGAGTAGTTACACAAAATTAAACCTGTCAATTTTCTAAGCTGATAAAAAGTGGTACTATATTGTAAGGCGTAAAAAATATGTTTAACTTTGTGTAACTATATTGGATCGTGTAACTACTCATGTAACCGTATTTAAATAGGGACAACATGGAGGAGCTTGGTGGCTTCTAACTTCACCCCCGTTTCTCCCCATAGGAATATGCTGGGAGAGGTCAGGCGACAGGTACGCATCAACTAGTCTAAGCTCAGGTAAGAACATATCTCAGTATGTAAAATAGTGGCCTATTCCTTTAAGTTTGGTCTTCTTAAGAACACTTTGTGAATCAGACCTAAGATTTTCCAGAAACTTCTTAAAGTGGTTCTGAAATTTGTTTTTAAAGAAAACATTCATGAATTAGACCCAATACAGTATATGGGTATAAGCTGTAAAACATGACCAGTTCTTTTGAATAGAGGGAATCATTGTCAATGGAGGGCCCCTGTGGCATATTTGGAGCAATAAGGGGGCCACAACACTCCAGACATTGGGAATGGCTGGGCTAATCATCTAATCCGCTGTGTATATTTTGATAAGAGAGACCATGCGTTTCTCTAATTGGTTAATCCTTCTTCAATCATGGCCATTTGAACTTGCAAAAATAACACCGGGTCCCAGACTATATGTCTTTATATAAAATATTAATAATCTGTTTGGCCAGGATAGCTGCGGTCCATGTGGAATCATTTTGAGACACATCTTCATTAAAACCGAACCATTACTGTTTGCCTTCAGACTAATGCTGCCTTTCTGAACTGCTACTGACCTTGCTTTGCAAATCAATCATGTATTTTTGAAGTAATACTGTATGAAAGCGTTTTTCCTCGGGGTAAACGATTTTTGGTGTTTATATAAAAACACCATCACTTCACTTACAATCCATTAAAATATTCCTTGTGAAAATAAGTGGTTGGCATGCAGCGCTGCCCTGGCCTTCAGTCCACGCTGCTGTTATTAGACCTGACAGACTGAAGGATGGTCTCTACGGACACTGTATTTTGAGACCCACCAGGAGGCTATAACCATCATATCGGAAATTCAATATTTTCTCCTCACACCTGTTTGAAATGTTAGTCTTTCACTATTCCCTTCAGTCTTGGTGCGATTTCCTCCACATCGGGGGGTGCTTCTCTGCCAATTAGTGTCAGCAATATCCAAGCCATTCAATCACACATGTCATGAAGTAAAGCAGTATTATCAAGAGAGTTGGCAAAAGAGCAACTTTGGCTGATTGGATTGCATACGTGAGCAATATTAATAGCATTTCACCACAGAGGTTAATGGAGGTGAGTGTGAAACATGCCACAAACATACAAGGGTACAGTGACTTCACAGAACAATAGGTATACAGCCTTTCATGTGCAAAGTACTGTAGATTGTATTTCATGTTGTCCATTTAGCATAATAGCATGTGTAATAGTCGTGATTTCAATTTGGGCAGTGTTGGGGAAAGAAATTTAAATCGTATATCCATCTGATAACAACCATGGTTTTGCATTTGGTAACATAAAATATGCATGCTGCTGCCGCTAAACAAATGGTCCAGCACATACTAATAGGCTTTAAGACTGCATAATGCAATAGTGAAATGATTAGGTTTACGTTACATAGTGTTGCATCACGGTCTGTGATTTATGAACTGTGATTCTACTGAAGCAATGCAATAAACATATGCATTTCAGAACATGTTTGTATAGCTCTAAACTGGGATGGGGTTTCTGTACATAACAAGACCAACTTTCTGGGATGGTCTGTTCACCAGCTCGACAAGTTGTGGCTTCGTCCCGTGGATTTCGACGGAAGTATCATGTGATGGCGAAGTAATATGTGCTGCCACCATGTGCGACAGTAGTTTTGTCCCTTGATGACTTCAGTAGGACAACATTCCAGGTGTGTAATAAGGTGTATGCTCCAAAGTCCCCGTTCATTCTCAATTTTTTTCAAAACTACAAATGCAACACTGCTCTGTGATCACTACGGAGTGCCGCATGGTTCCGATGGTTCCACATGATGCATACTTACTTAGGTACTTGAATAATAAAAGCACGAAGTACAGAGAAAGACGAGAGAGAAAGGAGAGGTGTGGAGCATGCAGATAAGAGGGCATGGACCGAGTGCCTCCTGTGTTTTCGTCTAACATAAATAATTTGTATACAGTATCTCTTTTACAGCAAAAAACAACCAAAAAAACGTCTATAATGAGAGATTAATTAATGACAGATAAAAATAGCTCATGATATTTTACCACCATGTCTGTCAAAATGTCAGAAATTATCCGTAGCAAAACTACTGGTCCAGATCTCGGTGGCCTTTCTGATTCAGCAGTGGTACTTGTTATGGCAAGGTAAGATAAGATCAACTTTATTGTCCTCGAGAGGAAATTTGTGTTGGGCTACAGTGCTACAATAGTTGCCACCTGTGTATTTGTTCAGAAGGCCGACTGCTGTGGGGAGAAAGGAGAATCTGAAGAGGTTACTTTTAAATTGTACCGCTCCAAAGCATCTACCAGAAGGTAGATGCTTAAAAAATTTAAAAAATTAAATTCTGTAAAAACAGCATGATCTGAGTCACTAGAAATTTGCCTTGCCAGCCTGAGTGTCCTCAAAGATGACTTGCTGGGATGGTATGCCCTTAAAGCCAATGATTTTCATTGCTACACTAATCAGCTTTTGTAGTTTGCTTTTGTCCTTCACAGTTCAGGCTCCAAACCAAGCAGGCATACCATACTTCACCAGGCTCTTCAGAACAGCATTAGAATGTGCTCATTATCTTTGAACTCGCACCAAACAGCCTTAACCTTAAAGAAGTAGAGCCTCTGGGCCAGTTTCCCACAGAGGTGCTCCACATGGTCCCTCCATCTCAACTGGAGTGTTGTTCATGATGGCACTAACCTTCTCTTCTGTCTGGCAAATCCATGTAAACATGCCTTGCTTCTCATCTCTTCACTGGATATTTTCTATTTCGTGTGCACCACTTTGGAAACTCTGGTTTATAAAATGTGCTTGGGAAATAATGTTGGTTTGGACAGCCTAGCAGTGGGGATAAGCGACCTGATTCAAGAGAAAATGTTGAAGAAACACATGGAATAGTGTGTTGTCTCACCTTTCCTGCCTTCCTGCAGTTTTCTATCTGGACCAATGGAAATACAGGACCAAAGCTCATCAGCACTCGAGCTCCCAACATGCCATTTTCCCTGCATCTCTCATCTCTCAGTCCCTACAGTCCTCTTCTCACCCCTTTCAACCACCAAGTGCACTCTGTTGTCCTCAGCTTCTCAGCTCCAATCTGTTTTTATCGAGCAGCTCATGTGTGAATCCATCTACCACACCACGGGGCCTCCAGAGATCAATGTGCTGGTTTTAGATACTTACTGGCTAAAACCCCTGCGACCTCCGGGGGGGGAAAGTCCAGGCCAGGGGTATAAGTACAGAAATAGGCTTGGAAAAAGAAAACCACAAACTATTGGAGCATGTTGATAATGATTACTGCCTCTCACTATATGACTAATCTTTGCAGTCATTTCCATTTAACTCAAGGTACCCATGCCGTGTCTAAGAATAGTTTCACCAGTGTCCAATTGGAGTTACAACACTGATTCCAGAGGAGGATGTTGCAGGAAATCAAGAATTGTAAACAGATATTGACTTCATCGACAAAATCTTCTGGAGCCCGGGACTAGAAGGTTTCGCGTGGGCCCTCTTCCCTGTTTTCTAGTATTTTTAGTACAAAATGGTCTGTTTCATGGGCCCCCCCTCGTCCTGGGGCCAGGGACATCTTACCTGCTTGCCCCCCTTAGTCGACAGCTTTAACATATAAATGAACAAGGGAATCATTTTCTCTACACTATTTTTTTATGAAGACAATCTCTTCCCCAAAAGCCAGTTGTTTGAAATATACCTTTGCCTCACTTGAGTCTGGAGCTCCTCTCCATTTATATGTGTATTGTTCCAGCCAATTAACTTCTCTGCCATGACAAACATTGGGAAATTAAGCTTGTAATTTGACTAATGTGGTGGCACTTTCTTGCGTGACTATAAAGTTCAGGCAGGGTCAATAGCCAGAATTGGAAAAAAAAATGGCTTGTTCATCATGCAAACAAAACAACAGATGGCTAATGAGTGTGATATTAACTAACTGGATTGTCATATTTATTTTAACATGGATTGATTTGCACCACTTTGTATGCAGATTGAATTGCTGTACCATGATTGACGGCATTTACCTTTACACATGTGACTAATAATCGGTGCCTTCCCACAAGGTCTGACCCCGGTGTCGAAACAGCGTCACTGGGCCCACATGTAAATTCATATCTAGCTCCATATACCCACCTCCGTCAAACATAAATCTGTGACGTGACCCGCGGCTCGCCCTTCCTGCCTTAACCCTCTCCCTCCCTGGAGCGCCGCTGTCCTCTTGCGAAGCTGATCTCATTGAAATTCAGATGAGTGACATGTCAGGGGTAGTCATCGTCTGAACCCCGGCATCTCATTCAAAGGCTCCCCGGGGAGGGTGGGGGGCATGGCCGGGGAGTGAGTAAGCGGCGACACCTTCCAGCGTCGCAGTGTGCAGTGTGTTGTGGTCCGATCTCATTATGTTGTTTCATATCTGCACTCTTCCAATTACCGGATTCAGACAGTGACATATTCTGCCAAGCAAACAAATCGATCTCTATAAATAAACATGCTCTTTTGTTTGTCAGGAATGGCCCAGGATGCAAGCAATCCCCGTATGTCCACTTATATCATCACTGGATACCATCTGTATGAGATTATTCACCATAGACTGTATATAAGGGAGAAAAATACGGTATCACAATAATACCTGAAATATTTATTACTGTATTTGTGGATTGTCAATTTAGAGCAGGTGTGGGCAATTATTTTTTACAAGGGGCCAGATGAGAAAACTGGATTGAGTCCGAGGGCCGCATCAAACAATGTAATCTAATTTATAAATGAATAACAATAATGAGCACTGATTTGATTCACCTCATTGGCCTGTGCCACCAGGGCTGTAGCCAGCAGTTTAGAAATATTAAGATGAAAATATATTCATGTGGGGGGTCTGGGAGGTCCTCCCCCAGGAAATTTTGAATTACACAGATGTAATTTAGTGCAATCTGGTGTATTTTAGGTGCCGATATTGTATTTGAATCAGTCTTATTACACAATGACACAAAAAAACAAAATTAGAACACAGGCTCATTATTATTACTTTACTCTTAAACAACACTCACTATTTTAAAGCTGGTATTAATTTAAATGTATCGGTCTCCCATCCAACTACTGACCAGGCCCTGCCCTGCTTAGCTTCAGAAATTTCACAGGATCAGGCAGAGCAAAGGCAGTATGGCCATAAGACAGTATACAGGGTTTATACTGTGGATGTAGCGGCAAGTCACATTGAATGCCATTTTAATGCTCAAATACTACATTTTTAATACTACAATCACCACAAATCAGTATATATTTAATATTAATTGCCATATTCAATAGAAAATTAGATTTCTGCCAAAACTCCAGTCTAGACCCTTATTTTTGTATTTATGACAAACATAGGCTGTAAAATGAGTTGAGCAATGTCATTATTTTCCAAGAACGTTTGATTTAATGCCAGTTTGAATTATATTTATTGCCTTTTAATGACATTTAAGGCCTTATTTTTGACACATGCGTTTCAATGCCGCACGGAAACCCTGTTATAGTTTGTTTTTCCATGTCAGAGGACAGAAAAATACTTTTGGACTTGTGAGTTGATGACACTGATACTTGTGTAACTATACACGTATGTACACTGCACAAATATTATACCTTGATAAGTGAAAACCACCTTAATGTCATTTTGCACTAAAGGGGAGACACTACAGGTAATAAGTTGCCAGATCTTGACAAAAAGGTGCTCCATTACTGCACTGATTCAACATTTCACCCTAGATTTACACAGACCACTGTAACTTGAATGAGAATTTTCTCAAAATGTGTTTTCTTACACTCTTGCAATAACATCTTGAGACTATCCAATCATGGCCTTAATATTTTGAAGGTTTGTTCAGATGGATTTTTCAATATTTAATTCCTAGCTTGATTTTGGGGGAGTTTTGGACTCCCCCAAAACAAGGCACAATTTGAATTGTTACAGATTTATTCTCTAATAACTACGGTAGCTTATTCCTAATCTATATAAGATATTCAAAATCCCCTCTGAACAAATCAGCTTGTGCATCTGGAGAAAGCACTACAAACAGCTCCACGTACGTACCACAGCGTGTTTCGCCACTCAAGTGTATTTAATCAGAAAACAATCAATAGAGCATAACTATAGCTCCATTTTTAATCTGGAATCCGAATTGATTCAGTGTGTATTCCCATATGCAGTACAAACACTGCTTTCAAAGATGTTCTTAGAAAAACCATCAGCAGTGAAAAATTGGACGCATGTTTCATGGATTTCTAAAGTACGTCAGCGTGGTTATACTGTATCCTACATGCCGCGGCTTAGAAACATGGCAACCGTCAGTGACGGTTTACAATAAAGGATTCTTAATTGGATCATAATGAGGTTGTGTGTCAAAAGGTGTGTTCTGAACTGGGTCTCTGGGGACTGTCACAGTTAAGGGTGTAAAACATTAATGGCCGCTGTAATGAACATCAACATTAATAAGGTTAACTTTGAAGGAAGCAAATCTATTGAATTAATTGGTTGCGCTCACGTTATAGAATTCTATTTCAGTGGGGGCAGGTGACGATACAACCCTATGGGAGAGAAAGAAAATTGACAAATGCTGTACTGGAGCAGTATTTGATTAGATCCGCAAACCTGCCATATTATTCTTATGACCGAGAGTCCTTTCTACTGGACAACACCATGCTCATGGTTTTGGATATTGCCACCACTTTTGGACATGTTTATGGGGAAATAATTAGACTTACTTTCATATGTGCTGACAAAGAAGACATTGAGTTTTATTTCGTGTGGATTGGTCCAGGAATTGCAGAGAAATTAGCATTAACCTAAGACAAGATCAATCTGCATTGGGACAGTTACCATAGGGAAAAACAATCTTAGAAAAGCTCAAAAGTGGGATCTCATGCTCTTGGCAATCTCCACGTGCGTTGACAGATTTACGAGGAGAAAATTTGTATCTATAGAGCTGGGAAATAGGGTGATGACACAAGTATTCAAATCATCCTGCATTAGTGAATATGTTGTGTTGTAAGTCTATATCAACTATCAACTGTTTTGTACATGCCTAGACTGTTGCGTTGGTCCTATATAGTGATGTGACGTTCATGACCGGATCGGCTTTATTGCACGGCTCGAACCGGATCTCGGTTATGAAAAGAGACAGATCTTTTTTTATTGTCAATTTTACACAGTTTTACCTTGAACAAACACAGAAGAAGAGGGGCGACTGTGCCCTATGTAGCGGGAGTCTCAGAGAAACTTCAGACAACATACAATCCCAGTTTATTTCAAACCAATGAATACATTGAGACAAAAACTAGTTCACCCTAAAGATAAAACCCCAAGCCACAAACAGAGCAACGTAATTTACTCAATCCATTGCAAAGAAGAGGAATGCCAAAGAGCTTCACATCGGAGAGACTAAACAATCACTTCATAAAAGGCTTTATCAACACCGCAGAAGTTAAGAAGTTAAGATTTTAACAAAAGAAAAAAGATGGTTTGAGCGGGGAGTGGAATAAGTTATTTTTGTAAAGAAAGAAGCCCCTTCTATGAACAGAAATGGGGGCCTTCGCTTTAATTTAGCCCCTGTTTATAGCAGCATTCTTTGCCCAAAACCAGCCCTCTGTCACGCTAATGAGGCTGGGCCAGAGTCCAGGGCAAGACAATAAGAAGGTAATGGGCAGTGATTAGGTGTGAATAGCGTCGTTGAGACCGAGACTGACAACCAAGGTGTTTTCTCTAGCCTTTTTTAGAACAAAGAGAGGTGGGACTTACAGGTAAACTCCTCCTGCTGGTCTTCATAAGCTCCACTGGCGTCCAAGTTAAGTGCTGATGAAGCTCTTTGGATGGAGAGCGAGATGTCTTACACTTCAACTACAGAGTACAGACTGAAGAATCCTTGCCGACGATGGACCACTCCTGTACGACTGGGAACTTACACAAACTCAAGAATCTCAACAACAACAGCAGAGCGTACGGCAAATGATGTCTTGACATGTTAAAATGTCTCAAAAGAAGTATATTTAGCAAGTCGTCATTGTAAAGGAAAATTTGTTCATCATTTCACTCACCTGGTCAAATAAATTACTTCATTTTATCTATTATAAAATTAATTACAGTAATTGTGGCTTGCCAAGTAAAAGAATCAGCCAGTAGAATAAGTGTTTCTGCACTGAAGGTGAGACACTACATGTAAAACTAAAATGAAAAAATATAATTATTACAGGTTTCTCTCTTAACATATAAACTTTCATGTGGAAACAAATAAATGTCCCAAATCTTCGCAATAAGGAGTGTAATTCAATTCAATGTTTCTCCACAGAACGAATGGGAAATTGTAACTTCAAGGAGCATTTTCTCACAATGCATTTTTACTGCATTGTGGTGACAACATTCCCACTTTAATAGCTCCAGTCTGGTACTTAACAATATGTTGCAAGTTTGGTTGAAGCGATTTTTGAATATTTAATTCCTAGTCTGATCTACTGAGCTTTGATCCCCAAAAAACAAGGTCAAATTAGAATAACTTTCTCATTAAAAAACGAAAGCAGAAATCCAAAATCCCCTCTGAACAAATCTTTGTAACTAATAAAATATAACCATACATTTATATGTGGCTTTATTCCTCATTTAGATTTTGTTGCTGAAAGTATAGGCAAATTTGGCCATTTTTACACATAAATTGCCTTCTTTTTACATGAAAACATAAAATGACAGAAAATTTGCAATATAACCTATTTTCGTCTACAGAAAAAGTTACAAATTGACATCACTCAATTTACATTTATTCACCTGCATTGTCTCACCTTAAAATGAGAAACTGGGAGCTATTTTCAAATTTTAAGGGCAAAGAGATAATTATTGTATTTTAAGTGCAAAGATACTTATTCCACTGGCAGATTTTTTATTTGGCATGTCACAATTACTCAAAATATTTTGAAATTGTAGCTTCTCGAGTTGTTACATGCACGTTTTACAAAGGGCCAAAATCAGTCCTGTGATAACTTGGGTTAATTGGAATAAAAAGGTAAAGCCTGACAGCGGTAAGTCTCAGTTAGATGAGTTTTACGTCATAGAAAATCGACATAATGAGCCAGTGTTTTGAAATGGATCCCAAAGACTCGGCTCCCTGGAAAGAGCCGTAAATCCCATCACTAGTCCTATTGATGAGGGGAGCAGGTTGGTATATGTCCGATAGAGACTCCCCCCTCCCACGTGCTCATAAGCACATCCAGGGACCGCCATAGGGACCAACTAGACACTCTCCAATTACTATGCACCAGTTGATGTCAGCAAGCCGGACTGTGAGAATGCCCGGCGGGAAAACAAGAGTTCACTAGGTCAAATGCAAAGTGTCTGTATCGGGAGAGCGTCACTGCTGAAATGTAGCGAAAATAATTGTGTAGTTTTGCGAAACCTATAATGATCAAAAGAAGTGGCTTTGAGAAAGAGAGCCAATTACTGCTGGCTAGAAGACGATAAAATCCATATAGATGTTGTTAGATACTTTTTTCCGAATTGATTTGATGATACAACTGCTTATATAATTTATTTATTTTACATTTTAGAGAAATATATATGACGTTCACGACTGAATCAGCTCTTTCAGGTGAATGGTTCGAATCGGATCGTGATTGTAAAAAGAGCAGGTGGAGCAGGCCCAGGTACAGTTTAGCCTAGGCCAGAGTAAACCATGGGGATAAACTGTCCAAGGCCAAACTTTACGCAGGGCCAGGGGTGTAAAATAGCCTATAGGCCAGAATATACCGAACTTCTCACAACTTTCTCACACTTTTCACACATATTAATTGGCACTCTTTCCCTTACTGCATCACATATTGACTTTACGTGCTGTAGCCCTTTAAGCTGTATAGAGCTAATGGTCTCTGCTCTTTCAGATACAGCTACTGACATACACATGTTTCAAAACCTCAATAAACACATATATAGCATTTTCGAGAAAAAAAGGCCCAAGACAAGAAGGGGCTATGATCATAACAACTATTAGCCATAAATCATTGGAAATGGCAAAAGTTTAACAATGCTTTTAAACAGACTTTAACATCAATTTTTTTTGACAGTAGTCCAGCGCTAGTGATCGCCCCGAGGACATAAAGAAGCTTAGCCAATTATATAGGCCTTTCTCAGTCATGTGATTTGGAATGGAACGCCGGCCTGTTGGTTGGCATTCAGCTGATTTGCTCCACCCGCTGCATGTTATCAGCTGTTATTTACAATGGCGTTACCGGTCTTCATGGGCGTCAGAACGATTTTGAAAGTGGGGGGGGACACATTTAAAAAAAAAAAATGTAATGGTGTAAATTGGGGCATTGTCATGCGTTTTAACATACCAATTGGTATATATTTGTAACTTTGTAATTAACCTATTTTTCCAGCAACAACTCAATAAAGATGTAAATGTAATTTGTGACTTAACTTAAAGCAGGGCTGCCAATTTTTGAACAAAGCTTGGAGTGAGATAATTTTGAAAATTATAAACCTCATTTCTTGTATTCTGGTGTATTTTGAAAGCATTTTTTGTTGATTACAGTATATTGAACTTATGCCATTTAAAGTTACTAAAACACAAAAAAGAAAGAAAGAAATAGCTTTCTATGCAAATCAACATGAATTTCTGTTTTCCATAAAAATATATCAAAACTGAAATAACTAAGTACCATTGTGTAACAACAGTCCTGCAGGGAATTCAATGCACATATTCACAGTGTTGGGGAGAATACTTTGAAATTGTATTCAGTTACAGAATCTTAAAATGTATTTTGTAACATATTCAGTTACTTTGCCCAATCAGTTTACTGTATTCTGAATACTT
>OMNZ01094513.1:0-16148 GCA_900303255.1 Lesueurigobius sanzi
TAAGATGGAAGAGCTCCTTGCGGTACGGCGTAATAATCTTTTAGTGGAACGCAGTACCAGGCTGTACCGGCTTTCATCCCTGGTCTTTCCTCATCTCACACCGTAGTCAGGCCATAGTCACAGTGAAGCCAAGAGCATTTGCCACATTGCCTTAAGCAATGCTTTTTCTTAAAATGATTTCTTTTCAAAAGCTGCACTGGCAAAGCTCTTATTCGACTAAATTTGAAATAGATTTAGCTAATTTTACATTTATATTATTTAGGGCTGTCAAAGTTAATGCTTTACCTCACCATTCATTAAAAAATAATGAATGCATTAATCAATAATTAATGCATTAATGCATTAACATGTGTGATTAATTTGTGATTAATCCATGATTATCATGATTATATCGCAAATTAATGGCACATGTTTTGACCGAACAAACAAAGAAAGTGGTGTTTGATAAATGAAATGAAAATTTGTAATAGAAACAAAAAAAAGAAATTGTAAAAAGGGGTAGGAAACATAAGTTTTACTTCTACCTGCTCCTTTTCGGATTATAATGTATTATTATTATTATTTTTTTCATCTGTTATTGTATGTAAACCACGCAAGGAACATAATTCGAAATAAAGAAGACGAAACGAAATGAAGTAAATTTACTTGAGGCGTAAATCAGTGTTTCTCTGATGTCATTGGGACCTGACCATTGAACGACAAGCCACGCCCCAAAAATACATTTCATTTGTTATTTATATTGTAAGATACGAGACACAAACTGTTGTTGAATAATTAAATCAATCTAATAAGCTGAAACTGTGATAAAAATGTATTAGCTTAGGTCAAATGAGTGTGTTTAATGCCAGGGAAATGTAAATAATTAATCAATAATTACAATAGAATTGACTGTGATTAATCAAATTTCAAAAGTGTGATTAATCTGACTAAAATAATGAATCGATTGACAGCACCAATATTATTGTTTTCAAACATATTGAATAATATTCTTTGCTTCATGAAGCGTCTTCCACATGATCCAAACACAGCTAGAGCTGTTCCTTTGGCAGTGAATGATACGAGGCTCTTTCAAACTGAAGCCTTTGGATCATTTTAGTTCCTTCTTTCCATTTTTATTTTGTCTTTTTTTAGTCGACGAAAATGTATATAGATTTAATATAGATTTTAGTCACAGTTTTAGTCTCATTAACTAACTTTAATTTAGTTTTAGTCTGCAAAAATATTACTGTGACTAAAATTATGACAAAATTAACACTGGAATGTACTATATTTAAGAGGAATTACAAATAGGGAATAGTTCAATACTGATCTGACATGGTTTTATTGTATTATAATCTTTAGTAATAATTATTTTAGTTTGTGGACAGCTGCAGCAATAAACCTGCAGACAGGAGTCGCTAAAGATACACGACCGCACATCCACCACAAAAAATATTGGCCTAATATTGGCATTATAACTGATATTACAAAATACCCAAAATATCAACCTCTAGTTACTGCCCTCCAAGTAATGTCAGTGAAAACTATTGATGTTCGGTCAAGAACTTTAAAATGACTTATAGTTTTTATGATTTTGAAAATGACACTGAACATTAACTTGGTGCATCATCATTTTATCCCAAATGCCACTAACCCACACTGCAGCTTGGGAGGCATTACTTTGCATTCAGGGAAAGAGCAGTGGTGTTTACAGAGAGCCTCTTTGTGTGCTGTCTGACCTGAGTGAAGGCCAAATGAAGGATTGTCTCCGAGGCGAGAGACTGTAAGTGGTGCTGTCGAGCCAGTGCCAGGGCCTGCAGGAGGAGCGGCAGCGCTGTGGAGAAGCCAGACGACTCCCAATGGAGCTCAGCAGTGGACAGCATCACTCTGACAAAAAAAAATAAAAAAAATCAAGAGTCAGGAGGAAGGCTTTGGTTACTGAATACAAAATACACGCTGAAATAAGCCTGCACTATCTTCTATGTGCAAAACCTGCCCTGAAGAGAAACCTGTGTTGTTAAATATAGAAAAAATAGTGCAAACTTTAACTTTAAATTATGGAAATTTGAGGTGAAATGAAAAAGAAAAAAATCTCATCCCTTTTGGTGTAATGCTGTCTGTAACGGTACAGAATTTGTCTTTAAAGTAGTAGTAGGTACAATTACCCTCCTTATTTAAACACTCTTAATAATCTTTTTCAAATCAGTCTTCATAGCTTTTCACTTCCTGCTTACACTAAATTTACCTGATGGCCAGCTCAGTGCATTTCGTCTTGTCACAGAGAACTTGCAGTCTTTGTAGGACACCGTATGCCTCAGTGGAGCGATTAAGTACCTTCAAGACCAGGGCTTTCCTGTAAGAACAGCATGAGATTTCAGTACAGTTTGAGTTTAAGCTGAAACTACTTTTATTCATTTAGGATTTTTACCTGTAAAGGCCCTGGGTTTTATCCAAGGCTGACATGGCAACAATTAGTGGCTCGGCCAAATGGTATTTTCCTTCGTTCATGTGTCTCTCAAATTGGATTTTTAAGTCACACAGCATCCATAACTAAAAATAAAGGGGTTCCATTTGAATTACATCACAAAATATAATCACACAGAAAGCCTGGCTATTTTATGCATATGAGGGTCTGTAAATGTGTGTTTGACTGAACCTTGGCGTGCTGTGTGTGAGGAGGAAACTGCTCCTTCAGATGCTGAAGAATCTCTGAAACAGCACTGTACAGGCCCTAAGGCAGGCACACGGGGACAAGAGTGATATATTAAGCACTGCCCAGAAGCAGACCTGATCAATGCTTATTACTTTCCTGCATTGCTCGGCCAATTGACTAATGGATATGCAACTACGAGACGGAAAGAGAGATGTGTGACCTGCTCAGCATGCAGTTCGGCCAGATGGCACAGAGCCACCGCGAAGGCCTCTGTATTGTTCTGATGGACCCCGAAGTTCACCGGTTCCAGACTGCTCATGTTGAGGAGCAACTGTGCCTGCTGCGCCGACATAGTACTGCAAAACACCGCAAAACAAGGGGACACGGATTCAGCATGAGCCTGGTTGGCACACAGACAGCAGTTAACAGTGACCGGCTCTGACAGTGTGGTGTTTGGACAGGGGGACGCGGCCTGACCTCTTGCCGTACATCCTCCATATGGAAGTGGTCTGAGCCAGGCTGATCTCGATGAGCTCCGAGAGGCTGTGCTTCCAGTGCAGGATGTCCGTGTCCTTCAGCGCATCCATCAGTTTGTGTGCCGTCTTGCCCTGCGTTGCCCCCTGCTGGACCAAAGACTGAATGCCCAGCGATGCCAAATACTGAAGCAGACAGAAAAAAAAAAAGGAAAAAAAAAGCATCAGATCCAGACAGTGCAAGGACAGGATCAACCAAACAAATCCATATATTTTAATTAAGTCATTTGGGAAATGCTTTTTCCCCTGATTTTCACAAAGTTATATTATCTGCAGATGCACAAATCCCGGTAATAGTAAATCTGCTGAAACGTGGCAGGTTTAGAGGAAAGCTTACTGGCAAACAGAAATGGGCAGCCATTTTGACTGAATCCTCTGTCAACATGGTGCTGTCGGATCCCTTCATCTGCTCCAGCGTGTACAGCCAACTCTAACACAAAACACACGGAGAGCAGAAGCACCACACTCAAATCACACAAGGATACAGTCACTGATCAATGTGATATCAATACTTTATAATATAAGATAATGAGAGCAGGGATAATTACCAGACAGTGTTGCAAGCACACGTGATCGTTGGACTCCTGCGCAATACGAATGGCCTCCTGTAGCGCTAGATTGGCCTGCTGACTGAGGACAAAAGAGATGGGGGGAAAAAAACAGCTGAGTGTGTAATATTTTACACAAATACTCTATTGATCCGAGTTAAATGAGAACAATATATTCACTAGTGTCCGAAGCGGCAGTGCAGACTCGCCAGGTTGAGTGCGGCATATCGCAGGCTGCGGCCGTAGCCCTCATCACCGTTGCTCTTGCCCTCGCTCCCAGACAAAATCAGACGATCAAAATAGTGCAAGAGGCTGTGGGCAGAGAGAAAGATGTCCTGCACCCGCATACTGTTCAGGTAGTTCAAGTAGTGCTAGAAACACAGGGGAAAATGGACATTATAGCAATATATGTACAGTATGTATACATTTTTTCAACTAGATTTAAAGGGGACATATTATGCAAATTTTACTTTGTATAACCATGTTATAACAATGTTCCTGGAGTGGTATTTTTCTTCTGCTCTCTGATGTGTATTTTCTGTAGTTTGTTGCATTATAGATGAAGGCCGATACCAATGACGTGCACAGAGGTTTTATAGAGCTATTGCTCAGATGGTGCGAAGGGTACTTATGCGTGGCGCAGCGGATAAAATTTCATTCACATGGTCGGTCCGGGTTCGATTCCAGGCTGATCATGGGTTATTGTTTTGTTTTTTCCACTTTCAAGTATTAATATACTTTATGTTGATTTTCATTGCATATTAATGAGAATTTGATTTGATAATATCCGTGGCAAAAGTGCCGATTTATGTTTTGTCAAATTACCAACCCATAGGAGAAAAAAAGCAAGCCACAGGCTCACCTCGAACCCACCACCTTTTGCTTACAAGTCGAACGCCCACCCAATAGAGCTAGATGTCCAGGTGTGGCCACTTTGGCTCCACTTACAATATATTAACGTAACGCTAAACAGAACTAAACATTATTTACACACATAAGTGTGGTTAAAAACCATGTATGAAAGTATGAGATTTAACTTTGTGACCAGGGGGAGGGGCGGGGGTAGGCTACGTGCTGCTTTTAGCCCTTTTGGGCGAGGGTTATACGCGCCAGTCGCCAGCACGAGAAGCCTCCAGGGCTACGCCACGACGAGTAGAAAGGCTGCCGCAGTGACCACCGAAGACGAGGGCGCAGGTGGAGCTGGCCGACTCTCCTCTCTCGGCCCCCGCTACTGCCACGCCCCTAGAGCGTAAATGTAGAGCTATGTGCACACCTCATGCCATAGACATGAAGGCCAAGTGAGGTAGTTCAAATGGTAAGAAACAAATTATTTATATTTTGATGTTTATTGAATATACTATTCCAATATAAAAAAGGAAAAGGGGCAGCTTCCCCAAAAGGGCTGTTCAACGTGTGCACGTCACTGGCCCATACTGTCTCCCCACATTTTTGAAACCCATAATCCATCACTGAAACCGCTCTGAGCAGATCTGCGCTCAAAGTGTGTTCATCACAGAGCTACAGACTTGCCGTTTACTGTTTTATCACATATCACTCCCACCACGGCCTGCAGAGGGTGCTCCAGGCGGTTTTAAAATCTTTGCCAACTTAATCTCCCTACAGAATGTGTTTGAGCCTTGATTATGCGTGGTATGTCCACTTTAAAATGTGTGTGGGCAGATAAAGACTCACTGCTTCAGCAAAGTCGGGGTTAAACTTGAGCATGTTGTTGAGCTCCTCCTGGAGGGCAGCAGGTTTCAGAGCTTTGTTCTCATCATTCTTTAGAAGGTACGCCTAAGGAAAGAGATATTTAAATATAGCACCACCTTGACAGACGGTGTGGGCGACTGTTTTCCTCCTTTTTCAAAATGAACTCATTTAAAAACAGCAGCGGCATATGAATTTGATGAATCATTTATGTATTTGTTTAGTTAAGACATTCATATCACGATGCAGCTTTCCCACTTACTTGTCTTGCCAGAAAGTACTCAGCTTGTTTTTGTGACAGAGGACCTTTACTTGGAGCATTATCAATTCTGAAACAAATTTTAGTAATTATTGAGCTACATAGAAAACAGTGAATAAGCAAAAAACAAATTACTGTAATACATTACATTGACAAAACTAGCATCATAGTAAAAAGCCATATAAAATGAATATGTCTGGATCAAAATCATAAAAATTCACATTAATGTCATTTATACACCTCACTTTTAGGTTTCACAAGAAGTCAATTATACTTAAACAATGGCTGCTCATCACACTTATTCAAATTGTTTTTTGGGGAACATTACACAAATTTGGACATTATATAGCTTTATAAATTTCACAAGAGGTTATATACATTTTAAATAGAAGTAAAACGTATATGGGGCGAACAAATTGAACAATATTGAATCAACATAGCAATTTAAAGATTGCGATAACCCTCATGGTTTTTTCATCTTGCCTTTTAATTTTAATTCTTTCTTCTCTTCCTGTGCTGCACTTATTTTAGTTGTTGCGACATAAATGAATAAAGGTGGATTGGATAAGCATGTTGCGTGATGATAAGGTACTTTAATGAGGCTGCCCCAGAATGACCCTTTTGAAATGATTTGAGTCTATTTGAAACTCTCAGGTGCAGCACGGAGCAGAAAGGTAATAAAATACAATTTCTGTTCCCCTTCCCCCCAAAAATTGTTTTTTTTTTGTCAAGATCGTGCAGCCCTAGTTCAACATCGCAAATTGAGTGGCAAATCAATGAATCACAGATCAAATTTGTCACTCATTTTGCTGCTAACTGCCATGCTGTTGCTATGTTATGACAAAACACGCATAAACTCTCACAAACTGTTAAAATATGGAGAAATATGCTGGCAGACATCTTAATTTAGACTGCTGTGTCGTCAAAGAGATAACCGTCTTGAATAGACCACAAAATTGCAGAAAAAAGCACTATTATTCCATATTTTGTGAGATCAAGTATATTTAATTTATATTTTTTGACGTTTTTGCAGCTTTTTGTTCATTTCTTGACAATGGGAGAATTCGTAAATTTGCATATCGTACAAACAACAATTTCCATATTATCTTGTAGACTTCATATTGCCCATCTCTATTTGTGTGATGAATGTACTAATTGCACAATGTCCAGTAAAACAAAAAAAGGAACGGTCACAAACCTGAGTTCTGACTTGTGCAGTGGGGAGTCGAGTTCGTCTTTGTCCATTCGGTCTCCTACAGTGTCCTCGGTGCTAGCGAGGTCCATGTCCGACCAGTCAAAGTTAAGCGTGGGCAGAGACCCCTCGTTGTGACTGTGGTAGTACTGCTGCAGAGACTTGTACAGCTTATACACCTGACTGAAGGACAGCTTGTTGTAGGCCAGGAGCATGTGTCTCATAAACAGACCTAAAGGCAGCCAGAACATACACGCATTCAACATGATGATTAGTTCTTGGCTCATACTTTACGAGTTAGTGTTAATGGAAAAAGCCACAATGTAGTTATACATAATTTTCTCCTCAAGGACAAAGAAATGTATTATACGTGATTTGCATGTAGGCAATTTACAATATAATCACAATTTTAGGGATGCAATATAATTCATATTGCAGAAGGTGACTGTTTGTATCCTTTCTACTTACCAACAACACTAGTCTTATAGGCTTCCGTCTCAAAAGACGTGAATGGAGTGGGTAGAGTAGAAAAGAACTGCTCCATGTCTCGCAGCTCTCCATTGGCCATTTCATCGAGTCTGAAGGAAAAAAAACAAGAAATGGACATCAGTATTATACAATATTAGATTAAAAGTTTAATATCACAAGACAAAACCTTTCAAATCCTTGTCAACTGGAGTAAAATCCTACAGAAATCAGGATTGTGATGTCGTAACCACATCAGTTTCTGAAGTAGTGTGAAGTTAAATCACTTTTAAAATACCTGCACCTTTTCAGTTACAGTTAGTGGTTGTTGTAGGATTTTTTAAAAAGATTTTTTCATATTCTATTATGTGCATGTCCCATTTTGTGCTGTTCCTATTGGAGTTACGGTATAGCATTTTACAGATCTGGCTTAGATGTAGTTTAGATCTAAGGCTTATAGTGGTACAGTCCTGGTTTAGATCGAATGGTACAGAGAGAGGCAAAACATTTATTCATAGGTGATAGACGATGTGAAAAGTTTGACAACCAATGTACAGTATTTATACCAGTAGTGATACAGCATTTAAACATTTATTCGACTGCTGTTTTGTTTACTTTAAATATTGTTTTAGCAAATGTACTCTATGGACCTTGCCTTTTATCAACTAAATGAACTTATTACATGTTATCCGGAACTCTATAAGATTAGTAATGGTAAATTGGAACCTTTCAGAAAGTTTTGGACAATATTTCTCCTATTGTTTTTGACCTATTGAATTTTTTACAGGTTTGTGAGATCTAATGAACAATAAACAATACGTTTCATAAGCAGCTGTGCAAACCTACAACACAAGTTAAGATTTCATATAAGATTTTAAAAGCTGTATTAAATATACTTGAACAAATTCACAAAAGTGGTGTAGAAGTGGTTATTCTCTATAGAGTAAGATTGCAAAA
Organism: Lesueurigobius sanzi; assembly: GCA_900303255.1. Taxonomy (NCBI): domain Eukaryota; kingdom Metazoa; phylum Chordata; class Actinopteri; order Gobiiformes; family Gobiidae; genus Lesueurigobius; species Lesueurigobius sanzi. The sequence continues at coordinate 8,294 of OMNZ01094513.1, forward strand.
TGTTGTACAAGGGGGACAAGTTGTGAGCTCTGGTGGGACAGAGGGACAGACTTGAGAAATTAAAAACTTGCATTCAATAAGCACCAACCTAGAACCGTTTCATGTTGCGATTTCATCCACAAAACAAAAACAGATAGCAACATGTCACAAAATATACAAACCCTGAAAGATAGGACACTCAATGATTATAATGATTATATTTGTTTTATTGATTGATTTTATCTGCTTTCTTGTAATTTTATGAAATTGTGAAGCACTTTGAATTGCCTTGTGTATGAATTGTGCTCTACAAATAAATTTGCCTTGCCTTGCCTCAATTATGATTTTATGTAAGGAATATTGATTTAATTCCAAAGGTAACTATTAAGGATTCACTTGGCATACTTTGGCAACATTGAAAAACAGGGACATTATTTAAATTATTTAAATTAAGATGGGACGGGGGACAAAAGCCTGGCTGTGCAGTGCAAGCAAAAGAGGGACAGGTGGTAGCCCATGTATAATACAAACATTGATTATACGGAACAATGCACACCTGAGTGTCACGGCCGATGCTGTTTGTGGGCAGCACTCCACCACTGTTCTTACAAACTGTCCAAAAGGCAGGTCAGGACCCTAACAAGAAGCAGAGGCTCAGTAAAAACAACAAAAAGCCAGAATAAATCTGAAAAATACTCATTATAGCACACACACAAACCTGCTGCAGCGGGAGGATGAGTTTGTTCAGTCGTCTCCTCTCCGGCAGACTGATCTTTGAGGCTGTCATCTCATAAAGCAGCGCTAACACTGAGATTTTATACGGAGTTACCCAGTCTTTGATGCCAAACACGTTAGCATGCACCACTCCGTTTGTCATCATCGGATTGAAATACAAACTCTCATGCACACTCGCCATGATGGGAGGGAGTCTGAGTGAGTTGCCTCAAGAGAAAATGCGGATGGGAACGGAGTGGATGAGCCAAAAGGTACGTGAGCTAAAGTTGTCAGGCGGTAAGCTAACTAGCATGGCTAACTTAGCAAAGTATTCGCGCCATCCAAGACAAGCAACTGCGACCAAATTATCGTTCTGTATTCAATGCATCTCCGATAAATATTCAAGTCGCTGACTTAAAAGTTAGTGCTATAAAATACGGTTTGTCATGTGTGGTTTATTTACAAGTGCAGCTCTGTTTTGAAGATCCCTCCTCGTCCCCTGAAATCTACGTCATCATTGTGTTCCTGCAAGGAAATAAATAAAGCACAATCCATCCATGCATAAATCACTACAGATAAATAAGTTACAGATGAATGAAAATTGATTTTATTTAAACACCTCTAGTATTTTGTCCATCTTACCAAATAATGAAAACGTGGAGCGAGTAAATAGAACTAATATATGTGATCCAACCACATTACATTCCTAACTTTCTAACACATTTCTAAAATCCTGTTACTTCATAATGATGAGTTTATGAGCATATTTCACAGCATGAACTGTCACTGTCACAGAAAATGCAAGAAAAGTAGCCTGTATACACGTCACAAATTCCACAAATGTCTGATATCTATCAGTCTAGTCTGATATAGTGCCTTTAAGGATTAGAGGCTAGTTGGACACTTGTAATATTCAAATCAAATCTCAAGTCTTTAACATAATAGAGTCATTATTATTGTTTAGCATACAAATGCCAAAGTTTATGCAAATGTAAGTAGCCTATGTTTTACAATCCTTTTTGTAAAACACATTTGTGGCTAACTTTCCTTGTCAAATTGAGTATGTGTGCTGTACAAAGTTCTCCTTCAGAAACTCCACACCCTGTTTGATTAGCTTCAGTCCTATCTGTGTAAGTTGTCTATTCAGAGGACTGTAGATGAAATAGTTTCCTGGCAACCACAGCCTCTTCTCTGCAGCTCTCCTGGCAACTCAACACATGTCAAGAAGAAACTATGGGATCTATTTTAAAGTCAAGGTTTAAATAATGAGAAAAACACTAGATGGAAAAAGGACACAAATTGTTTGTGAAACTCACAAAGAAATAACATTTCTAAACATAGTGTCTGAATAAAAGAAACTCACAAGACAGGGTATTTGTTATTCACATGGACAGTTCCAGTAAATAAACTTTCTTGAAATGTTGAATTGACCAAGATGAAAATGAAGGTCAACATTGGCATTCAAGTCCTGTAACAACTATATATTTTTCTTCTTCGTATTTTATGGGTAAAGCTTACAAACACAAAATAATGATTTGTTTACCAAAATAACATTCACTTTATTGCCAAACTTTAGCTTTTTCTTAAAATCGCTGTCTCCTTTAGTGGCACATCCCAGGTTTTGTGCTGATCTACAGATGACTCTCAATGACAAATTATTAATGCGGTTGTCCAATATTTTCAGAAGGTTTTGGACCGAGAGCCGGACTCCCGAGAGCAGGGTTTGTTGTCCTCCAGACCTGGCTTTGGCTTTGATTCCTGAAGGTGGTCCCACACACCAGCCATGTCAACAATCTCTGTGTGAACAGTACCATTTTATTTATAGGTTTTCTTTTTCTACATACCAAAAACAGAAACTCTCTTTCAATACTATGTTGTTCTACAAAAAGATAGGGAAGTAGTTAAATTGTTTTTAGTTGCTTTTCAGTGATTCTTAAACATGTACCATTGGTGATATTTGGATTTTTTTCAGATAGTACTCAAGTCATCAGCAGTTTTTGATTGTATTCATCCATTCATTAAGTAATGCATTTTAGGTTAGGTGTTTTGAGCTGGTTTCGACATAGGTTACTCCAAGTTTACACATAATTTAGTCAAATTTAGACTTATTTAATATGTACCCTGTTTAGTCCTGATTTGATCTGGATCTGTTGGTACATGGAAGGTAAAATATATTTTGTGGTGGTACTTGGTTGGCATGGAAAGTTTGAGAACCATTAGTATATGCAGCATGTGTACTGTCCCATTAATTGCTCAAGTTAAAGGCTCTGTATTTCATTTTTTTGTTTACAAACAATGGAAAGGCCATATGTAAATGTGTAATTATTAGCTGTGGTCCACTTCAAACTCATTGCTCCTAACACATTAACTTTCCTTATATCCCAAGTTTGTAACTACGTGTCTATAACTAACAAGTTGCCATTAAAAGGCTTTATAATTAGATGCATAGCTCACAAAGGTTTTTTTTTTGAACAATATAAAAACTGCTTGAATTAAGATAATGTATGTTGATTTGGAGAAGGTGGGAACTAGTCTCATAAAAGGAAAAAGTGTGTTTACAAAATATAAGAAGCATCAAACAAAATAGAAATTCACATTTCTATTTTTCAGTTGAAATGAGACAAAAAAAATCTTAATGAAGAAACATTGCTCATCATAAAACAAAACATCAAGACTTCCTCAAATTCAAGTGAAATTCTCTCTGAATTTCAAATCATTTTAAGTAATGAACTAATTACCACCTACAACTCGTCACTAACGTACGTCTAAAACAAACAACTTTAACAGCCTTATGAGCAAAATCGGTCCTTACTTTTTGAAATATGCAGCAATGCTAAAAATCAATCTCCTCTGTAGTTTTCTTAGCTGCAAGCTAATGCTGATTCATTCATTTGAAAGTCTTGAAAAACCACTTGCATTCATGTTGTTTTTCTTTTGCTTTTCGGCCCAAAGTTTCATTTTCAATTTAAGACGGGCTATAAAGCTACACCGGTGTGCAATGAAGGAGATGAAAAGCTGATTGTGTGTTCTGTTTTTGTAAATTTGACCTGAAAAATATTTGGTCAGTAACACTCTGGTATTTTAAAGACTGGCTGACCATATTGTACCGGATGTGCGGGAGGACAGCTGAGTGGGTCATTACTACATGGACTTGGTATGAAAGTGATTTAATTAAGACCACGGTAAATGCAGTTTTTATTCCGTTTTGACTCAGTAAAGCAATGGATGTAGTTACAGGGGAAATACATTATTATCAGAAAATGAAAATAGCATTATTTATTTATTTTATTATTTATATATTACATAACATTATGCAAATTGAACATAAATATTAGTAGAATATGAGTAGGCCTATCTACCTATGTGATTAAGTGTAGACTGTGAAGGATGTAGCAGGTGGAGCCCTGGATGGAAGAGGCAGTGATGGGGTGGAGGTGGGTTGCAGCACAGCTGGGAAGTGGATGGGTGCTGGATGTTTAAAAGCCGGACCGAGGGCGATGATTGATGGCGCTGACGAAGTGTGGCTCTTGGTGTGGCTGAAGTGGAGGAGTGACCCTTGCAGACGCGCTCTTTGTCTAGAGGTAGGTGACGCTGTAATTAGTCTTCCAGGTTGAATTCATGCCTAGGCTTCATATTTTGTTGGATATTTTCTCAGCTTTCAAAAAGCATGTACAACATTTATTTCCATTCTGTGTTACATTTTTCACCAAGATCTTCTTTTGATAATGGAGAATCAGACCACTGGGCAAAGCCATCTCCAGCACATCCCAAAGATTCTCAATGGCGTTAAGGTCTGAACTGTGTGGTGGCCAAATCAATCCATGTGTGAAAATGATGTCTCATGCTCCTGAACCACTCTTTCACAAAGGGGGGGGACTTAAAACGCTATGGACATTTAACACATTAGAATGGACGGACAGCGATTGCACACACAACCGTGGAACTAAAATAGCTCCCAAAACATTCAGTAGCAATGGTGGCATCACCATCAGCTCAGTAAAGGAGCTCATAAGTTCACTCTAAATACTAAGTAGAGGATAGTCCTTCAGGGATAGAACAGTTTGTATTTTGCTTCTCATCCTTTTGTCCATAGTAAGGCTTTGATGCTCCCGCCCCAACATAGAACAGCATGAAACAACGCCCTGACCACAATTCCTTCATACAACACATTTAGGAGCCTCCTGGTAACGACAAGAGATCTGAGCTTCCATTAAAACAACCAGACCTAGGCTTTTTTTGAACACAGCATCACTATTCCTCTTCCAGTTCTGTTTGTTATCCAGATGTACAGTAGTGGGCTGACTTTGTTCTTTGTGGACATAATGTTGCTGAACATGCTGTTCAATAGAAGGCTGTTACCTATTTTACTCCATTTATCTCAATTTTGGCCAGGCAGTGAGCATTTTAAAAACGAACAACATGGACCAAAGCAAATGAGGAGGGTAGTATCAGAAAGGGCATCAGGCAAATTAACATGAATGACTCATTTGAAGTGGAGAGGAAAGAAAAATACATCACAGCGCAAACAGGATCTATAAGCATTAAAGGGTACAATGTTTTTAATACAAAATAATTCACTTGGAATCAGTGTGTGCAGAAATCACTGCATAGTCCTGTGGTTACAAAACCGTTTTACTTGAAGCTCTGCCCAGTCCAAGTCAGATATTTTAAAACGTACTGTAAATATAATTGTCAATTGAAGCTACAAGTCTCATGTGCAACTCCACCCAGGGGCGCCGCCAGAAATACTGGGCCCTATGGAAACAAACATTTCTGGGCCCCCTACATTTGTATTATTAACCCAATATACATACCCTGTATACCTCACAATAGATGTATTTAACACATTGATAAAATACATAAAGGTGAGTAAAGCCTGTATAAGAATAAGCAAAACGGTGGTTTTTATGTTCGAAATTTGTACGTTTACATGGAAGGGAGAACATTTATTATCTCCTGGTTTAGACCTGCTTTAGTTCTGGTTTAGCCTTGGTGTAGCCCTGGTTTAATCCTAGTTTGGTCTTGGTTTGGACCTGGTTTAGTCCTGGTTTAGACCTGGTTTAGCCTTGGTGTAGCCCTGATTTAGTCCTGGTTTAATTCTTGTTTAGCCTTGGTGTAGCCCTGGTTTAGGCCTGGTTTAGTCGTGGTTTGGACCTGGTTTAGTCCTGGTTTAGTTCTGGTGTAGCCTTGGAGTAGCCCTGGTTTAATCCTGCTTTAGTTCTAGTTCAGCCTTGGTGTAGCCCTGGTTTACTCCTGGTTTAGTCCTGGGTTACTCCTAGTTTGGATCTGGTTTAGTCCTGGTTTAGACCTGCTTTAGTCCTTGTTTAGTTCAGGTTTAGCCCTGGTTTAGTCCTGGTTTAGTTCTGGTTTAGCCCTGGTTTAGTCCTGGTTTAGTTCTTGTTTAGCCTTGGTGTAGTCCTGGTTTCATTCTGGTTTAGCCTTGGTGTAGCCCTGGTTTAGTCCTGCATGGTTTACTCCTGGTTTGGACCTGGTTTAGTCCTAGTTTAGACCTAGGTTAGACTTTGTTTAGTTCTGGTTTAGTGTTGGTGTAGCCCTGGTTTACTCCTGGTTACGTCCTAACCTTCCACCCCTTTACCACGCCCTTGGCTCCATCTCTCGCTTTTCGATACATATACTTTATCATTAGATGCAAATAATTGTCTTTCTTCATAAATGCTTACAATATATAAAACAAATTTCATTCCACTACCAGAAAAAAACAGGTAGCCTACACAGGACTTAAAATTGCTTACCTTTAGTAAAGTAGAGGTCAAACAAATAAGTCAACAATGCAAGGTAAGATGAGGAGGTGCTTATTTGTGCAGATTTATCCGCACGGGCACGTGTGAGGTCAACAACGTGAAGCCATTAAATCTATAATTCAAATTAGTTGCACCATTGAGTTTTTTCCGCTTGGCTTGATATCACAGTGTCCAGCAGATGGCAGTGTTGAACCGCCCGCTGGCGCGCACTAAAGGAAAGCCAACAGATATGATGTGTGCTCCTCCTGCCTTTTCCAGGAGCCCGGTCTCCCTCCGTGTCTTCGCGCGGGGGCTGCTATGTGCGCGAGAAGGAGTCGTGCTGCATGACACCTGTCGTCGCTGATATTTCGGAGCCTCTTAAATAAATTGACAGTAAATTCCTGTGTCAATGTCTGAGTCATCGCGAGCTCACGGCGCCAACTGTATATGTCTGCGGAGTTTGATATGCGCCGCGTCGGGGAAAGGCAAGGCAAATAAATAAGAAAAGGAATAAAAACAAATACATCGAGAAACTTGGGGCGTCATGCGCCGTGTGGTGTGGACGCAACCCAGGAACCGCCGGTTGATCTGCGAATCTGTCGTCTGTTAGAGTCGACTAAAATTGTTTCACTTTCATTGCAAGATTTGTAAGATTCTGCAGGTGAATAAATACATTTAGAGATATCCCTGTGGAACCTTTGCTGACATCAATACAAGACAATGCATTGCAAGTTTTCTTTCATATGATATTTATTTGGAATTGTGGCATCTTTTGTGCAATCGTCTGAATCATGGTTAGAGCCAGGTTTAACATGATGAGTTTATTTTGTTGACATTAGATGCAGAGATTTTTTTTCAAAGGGTATATTTGATAACCGATTTTTCCTTATTTTGGAGGGTAAAATAGGATATAAATTAGATTTGAGAAAGCTCCATTTTCTTGTTAAATTGGCTGCAGGAAATGGAAAATGTTGGTGTCTAGTCTTTGCTTGAACTGCCTTTATAAACTTCCATATGAATCTTTAGTGGTAATTTGATTTAGTTAAGGGCTGGGCATTTTTAATTAAGAAAATTCGAGTTTTAATTAAGAATTAAGGAAAAAAACAACAAAATAAGTAAGACTCTAGCTCATTCCTGTCAGGAGTTATGACATTTTAAAGAAATAATTAAAATGCTCAATCCAGCCACTAGGGGGCAGCAAAGATTTTTTTTTAAGGAAGGAATTCCACACCTGTCCTGCAGAGAGCACTGACACTGTCTTATGGACATACCACCTTTGCTCTGCCTGATCCTGTCAGATTTCTGTAGTAGGCCCACGTAATAGGGAGGGGGCTAACTGGGCAATTGCTGAGAGGGCCCAATTTGAAGGGGCCCCACAAAAAAAAACAAAAAAAAACATTAGTCTCCCTAAACAATGAATT
>OMNZ01094514.1:0-11098 GCA_900303255.1 Lesueurigobius sanzi
AATGATGTTGTTTCAAGATGCACAATATGTAAACTTTTCATCAGGGACATTTGGCTAGTTTCTAGTCGAAAAGTGTAAACAAACAGGTTTTTTGACAATAAATGGCTTCACGCAACCACTAACCATGAGTGAAAAAAAGGTTTTTGTGTCATCGTTCATATATATATATTTTTTTTTTACATATCCTGACATTCTGCCAGGGTATGTAAACTTTGAGCACATCTGTATGAGAGCATAGGAGAAAATAACAAGATAACATTACCCAAATATAGTAAAGAATTGCCCAGACCTGAATATTCTCATAATGGCTTTGGTTAGTGGCTTGAATATAGCTATTAGACCAGAAGCTTTCCAGAGCTCACTATTATTTACAGTATGTGAGTGCGGCTGTTAATGAGCTGCATTATACTGACTCTCGGTCCAAACTAAATACTTTTTAATTGAAGCAATCAGCGCCGCATTAGGTGTGTGGAGGTGCAGCATGAGGAGCGCGGAGTTTCACTGCGATATGGGCATGTGCATCAAAGGCCTCATAGTAATTAACCCTAAGCATCATTAAAGAAACACTGTATACGCTCTGGTAAACAACATAATTACACAGTGCTTTAAACCTCTATGAGTCTGAAAATTCAAGCCTCGACTCAGAAACAAAACAGAAATCATTAACATATTTAATATTAGGCTCCTGTTCGACACTGTATACAGCTGGGGAAGAAGAAGTGACTTGGCAGGGATTACAAGAGTTTATAGAGACATTTAATGCATTTCAAATGGAAAACTGATTGAAGTTTAGCCATAGTGCAAGATGAAAGGTTATGGTAATAATAAAGGACCTCTTTAAGAATATTTTATGGTAATCTTCGGCATTCATTAGCAGTAGGACCAAGTGTATGAGTGTAAGCAGCAAGCGGAGGATCAGTAAGCACAACTCCAAACATCTTAACGTGATTTTGGCGAAATCACATTAAAACAATATTCAGAACAGCTCCTCAGGCTCATCATTAAAGTCATTGGGTTTTGTTTTTCACATTGCAGTGTGCGCTCATGTGTGTATGGTGCAAAACAACATATTTCTGGGAGTGAAACACATGCAGGGCACACCTGCATTCAGACATGATGTTGCGTCTCATCAGTCAGTGTGAGCTACAACCAGGATGCATCTCTAAGTGGCTATAATTACTCTTATAAATTGCACCGGCTGCCACTTTTATGAAAGCTAAGGTTATAAATGACTGTTGATCAAGGGAGGAAAACAATAAAGCACACAAGATGAAGTGATTATAAACTACAATAACTTTTCTGGGGGAACTCGGTTCATAAATGTTTTTCATAGCTGCGCCGTGGCATGTCCTCTGTGTGAGTTAGATTTCTGATTTTTTTATGTGAAAGAACATTAACAGAATAGACATGCTGACATCAAGCTGCTCATATAGAATCCACAGTTTTATTACATAAGAGCTTTCCCAGCTTCCACAATTGTAAACGGATTTCACACAATCAATCATCATCAGAAAATGTAGTTATATTATGTGAATGGAAGAGGGGGCCGTGTCTGTCGATACAACCAATAGCATTTAAACTCACCAAGTTTGACAGAACAATACATCTTCATGTATGTCATCCAGAGAGGAACATGCAGACTGCACTCATCTATTGATTGACTGATTGATCAGGCTCTTTTGACCTTGGTATCAAACTGAACTTCCTCACCAAGTGGTTGAGGAGCTAACCTTTTTGTTACTAGATATTTTTTCTTCCCTTGATAATTTTGTTCTTACTAGGTATGTTTCCTTTCTAGATATATATATATTTTTTTTCCCTCCTTGAACCGCCACCTTATTGTGGTTTGAGGTTTGAGCACCCAAATGAACCTAGGAGCTCTGTTGTCAGGAACTTCATGCCTCTGGTAGGGTCTCCCTTGGCAAACAGGTCCTAGGTGAAGGGTCAGACCTAGAGCGGTTCAGAAGCTCATGATAAGAGACCACCAAGGCCGGTTACATCGCCCAGAGGTGAAGGAGCGTTGTGGGGCTGTGGACCCACCTCCTGCAGGAGGAGCCATAAGGGACTGGTGCAATGTGATCCGGTAACAGATAAGTGGAAGAAGATGGATGGATATCTTTTTCTCACTAGATATTTTTTCTTCACTCTTCTTAGATTTGTATTCATTGGATTATTACCTGTTTGCAAATGTATCTACTTCTTTGATGACATGTGTATGGCCTGTACATTTTCTCCATTGTGAGAAGTATAAAGTCTTATCTCCACCCTCTCTGACACTGATATGCGAGATCACCATCTTCTAAAACGCTTTAGTATTGTAAGTGTACTAACCGTATACCCTTCTCACCTCCGATATGGAAGAACACAAGTGACAGGGCTTACTTTGCCACTAAAATGCAACCTATATTTTGCGTGCCACATACTCATGTTTCATGTCACAGCTAAAACAGTCTCCAGCAGATTAATGTGGGAGATTATAGGCCTACTTTCCCCTTTTATCAAATAATCCCGCATCAAAGGGTCACGGAGAACCATTTTTTATTTTTTTTTTTGGCTGCCGTGAAAAGGGAAAGATGAAAGCACGGAGCAAAGGAGGGGACGGCTATGTTGTCTGAGATGATCGTGGTGTGACACCAGCGCACGCAGAGATGTACATTAAAACAGACTTCTAAGGCCCACTTCTAAACCATACTGTCTAAGAAGTTGAAGAAAAAAAAAAATCACCCGAAATGTCACCATCTTAGCTTCTCCAATGACACGATTTAAGACGCACTCTACCCTTTATGCGCGCGTCTGCTGCCTCGAGACGCCCGGTTTGAACTGTTGCGCTCTGACAGCCCTCGCAGATACATATGCTAACAGGGCTAATTCCCCAAAGCACCATCGCATTTCATGACACCAGAAGTGGAGCGATCTGCCCGGATGTGTTAGGGGAACAACACCCCAGCATGCTCGGATGTGAGGCAATATTTCTGAGGCTCCAATCTTTTTGAAAACCAGAAACACTCTTTTAAACGTCTTTTACTTTTAATCAAACTGCATTGGGAGTAAAACGTTGCAGAAATTGTATCATCTATTGCAAGTCTAAATGGAAGAGCCCCATATGGTGTTCTTGCTTCATCATAAAGTCATATTGTAGATACCACGAAGAAGAAACTGCCTCAACTTTGTACTAGACATATAGTTGAAAACATGCCACGAAAGTATCTAAAGTGGAATTACCTGGTTGTGTAATTATGACTTACTTTAATGGATAATATTTATGAAAAGTATTAATCCAAGTTTTCCGGCAGTGAAGTGGATATTTAGCAAAGGAACATTGGTGAAAATATTCCTTTTTTTAAGTTAGTGATAGAGGGAAAGTTCCACTCACTCATTTCTCATTAGTATAATATGGTCGACATGGCAAAAGTCTACGCAAAAATATTATATAAAACACTAGATCGGACATGCCGCTTGTTGACGTGGCAAACGTGGCGGCCATCTTGTGACTGGCTGGTGAAGCTAATGCTCATAGCAAGTAATGTAAAATCAGGGACATGGTTTTTGTTGATAAAACGTTTGAATTAGAGATAGTCATTTTTTGGGGCTTGTTGTATTCAATCAATCAATTTATTTTTGTAACGCCCAATATCATAACAGGAGTCATCTCACAGGTCGGTAATGGACACAAACAAATCAATATCATCAAGAATGATCAAAATAAGTCACACACAAATGCAATGTCACAACCAGATGTAATAAGTAATCGGACATAACAAGCTTAGAGTATCCCACAGACCCTCCTCCACGGCGAGGAACAACCCTTAAAACCACATGGGAGAAAAATAGGAAACCTCGAGGAGAACCATTTTAGGGAGGGATCCACTCCTATGGACGGATGGGCCAGTGGTATTGCTGGTAAGTCTAGGTATCTCAGTCAAGGCATATTTACTCTTGGCACTATTTAACACCATTTATTCTACTGTTGTTGCATCACTGCCTCAAGTCAATACTTTAAAAAAGTAATGACATGACCAGAAATAAACAAAAAAAAGTCATACAAAATTTAGTGGTGTTTCCTAGTATGTTTCTCGCAGTATGTTTGAAAGGCCAGTCACAAGATGGCCGCCCGAACTTGCCATTCGTTCCAATGTATCACTATGGCGATGTCCGATCTAGTGTTTTATATAATCGCTTTGCCTCTACGTATGTCACTTCCTGTGCCCATATCCAATAAGGAAGTGAAAAAATAATGCTGCGTTCATGTGGACCTCTGGGAAAAACGACTGGGGTCAAAACTGACACGGAAATCTGCTGATTTGTTCATCTTTGGTTAAATGTGAGCTTTTTGGTTAAACGCTGCTACTTTCACATGTTTAGTGTGAGCCTTCGTTGTCGTCGCAGTAACATATTTGTGAGAGAATTGCCTGAAATGTATGCTAGCAAAAAGAACATGTATGTGATACTTTAACATAACAATAACAAACCAACCAAAGTTAAGCTTTGAGACGTGAACACCAAATTTAAGTAGTTAGCTCTGTTAAATGTTAAATCCCCCACTTTCCGACATAGAAAGCACATGAACATGAATGATTTTTTGGCATAAATGTCCAAAAAATATAATATCAGGTAAAACTAGGTAAAATTTTCGAAAAATCTTGCAACTGGTCGTATGCAAAATCTTTGTGTCTGTACATCCTTTTCCTTGTTCTGACTCATTTTAGAGTTTAGTTTTCTCTGACAGAAGAAGCAGAAAAGCTCTTTGTGTTATTATGAATGTGTGAATGGGGGTGGGATTAAATAAGTTTTCTTCCTTCCCACTCCTTTTCAAGCAATTCATTAGATTTTTTCGTCGACTGACACGTGTTTTGTTGTTGTTGGTTTTTTTTTGTTGCCTGAAATAAAATAAAATAAATGAAATGAATGAGTATAATGCTGTTAACTATGCTTTAGATAATGTTATGTCCAATGTGTCATATGTACTTCAAACATGCCCACCTGCCATGTGGCTATGTTCCACAGTTAAGTATAGAATTTGAATAATCCAATCAACAATTGTTCTGTTGGAAATACAAACGATCTAATTGGTGAATGGTCTCAATTTATGCAGCACTTTTCCACCTACATCAGGCATTCAAAGCACTTTTTTCCCATCAAAGAACCATTCATCCATCCGCACTCAACACTAGGCCCAAGGACGCAACATTGAACACATCCGGGATCCGAACCGCTAACCTTCCGATCATAAGAGCCACGGTTGCCCCAATTGTCCTCACTGTGGGCCCGTGTATGAAAATCCCTAATGGTGTTCTAAGATTTCTCCTTCTTTAAGCTTTCAATCTCTATATTTATCTAGTACAGTCAAAGGTTTTCATGGAAAAACAACACTGCCGCTAAGTACACATAAGTAGTAGGTACATTTGCAGCCACACATTAAGGCTTTTTTAAATTCCCCATTCAATACAAAGCCCATGCTTCTTACACAAGCCCACAGACATATGAATCAATAAAAGGCAACCTTGACTTACTGTAGATTGCGTTAATGCACTACATCAAGGCATGTACAAGGGGGCGCATATAATCAGTAAACACTCCATGGCCGTGTCTGTCAAAAGACCCACTCCTTCTCTCCCTCGCTGCTGCTGTCCACCTCGCCTCCTGGAGTACCCTGCTTCTTTTGTTGATTTCCCGAGCAGTAATTTGGCCTCAGCAAGGGGCAGAGGGAAGTAAAATTCTGCTTTGATGACTCTAAATGGAGAGATTATCCAAATGAAAGGCAATTATGTCAAACCCCCCCCACCTACCCCCTCGCCTCCAATATCTTGTGTGCTTTTTATTCCTCCAGCGCTGTGTGTCTACGGGTGCGGAGGTTGTTTCATTATAGTCACCGCTCGGTTCCACCTGCACTCCGGATGTATTTTCTTCCTAATGCCCTGCCTTCATCATCTCAACCTTTTTATTCCCGCATTTGGTAATCATGTCTATTTTCTCCCAACTTTCTTTTCGCATGCTCTGTCCCTCCGCACGTCAAAACATCCAGTCTCGTCAGCCCCCACTTCTCATTCCGTTCTCTTCTTCTTCCTTCAAAGTCATTAACCGAACCACAAAGTCACAAAGGTGCCCGCTGATAAACATCCCCAGCTCATTTCAGCAATACAACAACTGCTAACTGGCTGCGTACGCACAGGACACGTTTTTAAGTAGGTCAAGTTGTATCGAAAAGAATTGAAAGTCCAGCTACAAAGAGGCTTGTTGCTTGAGGTTTATGTCATGTTGAAAGTTGAAATCATTTGGCGACCTTTACAACAGTAAGTGTGGTTCTTGTCTTTGACTTCACTTACCACGCTGTCCACTCTGATAAAGCAGCAAAGGCAGGAGTTGGTGCAGCGCTGTGAGGTGACTCTTTATACATAAATGTACTGATTTGATTTGACTTACTGTATAGGATCATCCCCGTGAAGAACTGGGAGGATACAAATGCATTTGGAAGGTTTGGACCAACAATTTAAAACAGTGGTTCTCAAATGGTTTGGGACCAAGATCCATCTTTTTTTGCTTCTGATACGATACCGAAACCGATACTTGGGGTTTGAGCATCTACCGATACCAACCAATACCCTGAGAATTTCACAAAAGTAGATTTGTAGATGACATATTTGTTGTTTATGTAAATAAGCTGGTTTGCATTGAGTGTTTTTATTACGTTCATACAGACAACTTCCAACTTAAAGTGTTCTGATCATTAATGTATTACAAATATATTAGGTAAATCAGTAATTCTGTAAAAGTATTTCAAAAACGAAAATACAAACTGAGATATTCACTAATGGCAAATATTAGCCTTTTTCACTACTTTAGGTGTGACTCAGGCATAGCTTCTTCAGCTAGCATTAGCATACTGCTGCTAAATGTAGTATTTTGCGCAGTGATCAAAAGTAGAAAAAGAGCTTTATTTCTATTTATTTATCGTGGGATGATTAACATTCACTCCAAACACGACAGTGGCAGCTGCCCTGGGGCAGACTGACTGAAGCGGCTACCTACATCTGGCGCCAATGGACCTTCAGACCACCACCATGAACTCACACACAGACATCATCATTCATCCTTGCCTATTGTACATGTTTTTAGTGGTAGGGGAAAACGGAGCACCCGGAGGGAAACTACGCAGACACAGGGAGAACATGCAAACTCCACACAGAAACCCGAGACCCGCGACTTTCTAGCTGTGAAGCACTAACCACTCTGCTACCGTACAGTACTTCAATGGCTGAATTATACATAGTAAGAGCTTTCAAATTACATACAGCATGTCCACATTCACTTAGATTAAGTTGGTGAAAGTATCGGTTCAGTATTGGGTATTTGGAATCCATACCCGATATTGTATCCGGTCGGTGCATGTAATGTAATGTAAAACTGTACTTTCTTACAAAATATAGTTACTGTAAATAAACCACGATTCTATAAAGCATCATGATCCTAGCAACTCATTCTAACAAACAAACAAACAAAAGGTTTTTGTGCATTTTCAGCAGTAAAGAATAAATCATTCCCCAGGAAAGGCTCACGAACCAGTACAAATGATTCTGCGACCCACTTTTGGGTCCCGGACCACCAATTGAAAACCACTGATTTAAAATGTACACGCTCCCTCTTTCATTGGTTGTCAGGCAATCATTTTGATGAATTGCACAACCCTACATCAAAGCAATAAATAGGGGAGAAGGATCAGAAAAAAAAGACACAACAGAGACAGACAAAGCTTAGTTGCGACTGTCCAGGGAGTATATACCACCTACAGGTCCAAAGCTGCTGGAAAAAGCTCCTGTATCCGTAATTGCTAGGAGAAAAAAAACTGAAGATTAATGTGTGACTGCCTCTGGTGTTGTTTCGGTTGTTTCACTTTGAGTCGGATCCACGCTGTGATCTTTCTATAACTTCCAAGAGCCAGACAACTTTTTGGCTGCATTTTGCTTTTGGCACCATTTCAATTATTATGCGCTTACCTCCAACTCGGAAAACACACAACACTGCACAACTGTGTTACCCAACAAACAAACAAAGCCACCGCATATCGCAAAGCAGTGGCGCTAAAGGGGGAATAGGCCGAACAATGGATGGAATGGAAGACATTAAAGGTGAGTTCAGGACCACGGACAGAGGCAGCGCTGGCGAAATCGGACCACAAAGTCGAGCAGGAGCCATTGTGGATCAGCCAATCAAGTATGAGCGGCCATGTGAAACATTTCAGAGCATTTCAAACGCTCTTGTCCAGTGCCTAGTCTTGTTTTGCGAGCAGTCAGTCTGTTAATTTAATCTTGAAGCTCAATGTCACCCAAGGAGACCAGTAACAGCGTGTGCGGTTCTCCAATGCCAATAACACGACATGCCGCACAGATTTTCGAAGCATTTTGACATTACAGTAGGTCCCACACACACACACACCTTCCTTTAGTCGCCGTTTGATGCAAAATGCCATCTCCTCTGAAGCAATTCTCCATGCTCCTTTAGGCATGTGCTGTCAAGTCTCCCACCAGAGGAGAAAACAGGCCACATCTATCACACGCTACAGGGTGACGTCATGCTATCACACAGCAGCACACACAGCCAGTTACAATAAGGTCACCGGTCTGGAAAGAAACCAGATTTACAATTAAAGAATAAGCCGGCATCCCAAGCGCACTGAAACAATGAGTAATAAGACAACGCTACAGTAAAAATATATTGACATTTAAATCTGGCTTGCTGTTTTTCACAACGTTATAAACCGGGGCTGTTGGGGGGTTTGTAACGGGGGATGAACAGACTAATCACAAGTCGGGAAAGTGACGTAATCTGTTTCTTCTAAAAGCGGTTAATGTCATCATTCTAGGACCACTCAGATGCACGTTTGAAAAGAGCAACAGTGCCACTCGGTGGATTATTGCAGGAGTAGCAGCTTACATAAGGACTGAATCTTCACACAACACTCAGGTTATGTTTATGTGTTTGAGTGGATGGTTTTAGTAGGCTCATAATATCGGCTTTTTCTAGAGACGTTTGTTAGAAGAGAAGAAGTGAATTTTACTTCTTCTTCAGTTTATTTACAGAGAGACGCTAAGAGACTATCTTTATTCTATTTTATTTTATTGTTACTATTATTACTATTACCTGTTGTTTTGCTTCTTTGATGACACTTTTCCTGACTTTGTGCACCCCCCTGTGTGACACTGTCCTAAGAGCTGTTGTGACAAGTACATTTCTCCATTGTGAGATCAATAAAAAACTATCTTATCTTGTCTTATCTTATCTTATCTTAAACTGGAGAGATTGTGACATGGGTCTATGAATTAACTAAACATTTAAAATTTGCTATGTATATGTAAAATACATTTTTGTATTTTTTTTGTATGTCAATGCTCCTACCAAGTTCATAACCAGTGGTGGTCGAATTACTTCCATTTCATTACTTGAGCAAAAGTACAGATACTACTGGTCAAATATTATTCCAAAACAGTGTTCATTTCGTCAACTAAAATATTTCGTCATAATTTTAGTCAGCAAAAATATTACTGTGACTAAATCAAAGTTAGTTCATGAGAGGAAAACTATGACTCCAGATATTTTCGTTGACTAAAAAAGACTAAATGAAAATGAAAAGAAGGGACTAAAATGATCCAAACTCCAGTGACTTCAGTTTGAAAGAGCCTCATATCATTTACATTCACTGCCAAAGGAACAGCTCTGTGTTTCGATAATGTGGGAGACGCTTCATAAAGCAGAGAATATTATTAAATGTTGGTAAACAATAATATAAATGTTAAATTTATTCAATCTATTTCAAATTTAGTCGATTCAATTTATGTGGAATTTTTGTTGACTAAAATTAAACAAGATTTTTTGAGTAAATCTTGACTAAAATTAAATTCCATTTTCATCAAAAGACTAAAACTAAATTAAAATTTGCTCCCAAAATTAAAACTGATGTACAGTATATGTATAATACATTTTTTTGTTCTTGGATGAAAATGTTCCTGCCAAGTTCATAACCAGTGGTCTTCGAATTACTTCATTTCATTACTTGAGTAAAAGTACAGATACTACTTGTCGAATATTACTCCAATGAAAGTAAAAGTTTCCCAATGAAAAATGTATATACAGCACTTCTGAAGACATATTTGAGTCTTTTCCTCTTCAGTTCACCCTGGTTTAACTCGTTGTATGGTTAGTGGCATCGAATTATACAGCGCCACCTTCTGTTCTGGAGTGGACATGGCAATGCTATTAAATTGGAGAAAAAACCACGATGCAACCAACTTGTCTGCACTCTGTAAGTCATCGTAGTAGTAGTAGTAGTAATAGAGTAATGAGAGCTTTTTCAGAAATGTAGTGGAGTAGAAAGTATTATAGTAGTAGTGAAAAATACTGATATGTCAATTTTCGACCCATGGATTTTGTTAAAGTCACAATCATCTCGGTGTGATGTTGGCCCCTAGGAGCTGCTCTTACCCTGGTCAGAGGAGCCCGGTGCCATGCTCTGTCTGCTCCTCCTCTTCCTGAGCGAGATGAGCCGGGCCTGAGAGATCTCCCTGACGATCGAGGACAGGTGCTCTTTGCTGTTGCTGCCATTTAGAGCCAGAGGAGAGGCTTTGGAGTCCCCACTGTCACTGGACTGCACCATGGACTTCCCCTGGGGATGGGAATGGTGCTGCTGTCAGTGTGGCGTCTCTCTAAATGTTGAATTTTTTTAAATTATTATATTATATACACTAGGTTTAGGTATAGGTATAGAGATTGACATTAATTACTAAGTATAAACACTGCATCTGTGATAATTCTTTAGGATGACTATAAACTGTAATATCCGTTGGTACAGGCACAGTGTATGCTTTGTTTAAGACACCGTAGGTGAATAGGGAAAAAATGTAAACTGAGTGATATAACTTTGAAACTTCTGCTGTATATTATTGACATAAATATGAGGAAAAGATGTATTGCAAGTCTTCTGTCATTTTATGTTTTCAGATAAAAAAAAGTAAGTATAAGGTATTTGATGCATAGTAATAATGGCCAAAATTACCTATATTTTTAACAATGGGATCTAAATAAAGGATAGAGCCAGGTTTATTTTGTT
>OMNZ01094517.1:0-10784 GCA_900303255.1 Lesueurigobius sanzi
GGCGGCTCCTGCTACAGGCTGGACTAGAGCCGCTCTTTACTCCCTCTACATCACCGTGACTCGGGTCGTGAACGGAGGGTCCTATGGCGGGTATGAGGCAGTTTTAGGTCACTCAATAGCGTCCGTGAGGAAAATCCCCGGAAAACTTAGTTCAGCTTAAAATCACGTTAATAAATACATCCACGTGAACCGTTACACCCCTAAGTGAGAGGGACCTAAACCTGCGTCCTGAAGGTAACAGGGCGTAGTGAGAGTGCAGGTGGAGATCTGGGAGCCTTTTCTCAGGACTCTGCTGTAGTAGATGGAGATGAGTGATTGTTGCAGCAACAACCTCCTGTTACACAATGCTACAGAGTGGCATATTTTCCCAAATGAAGCAGCTAAGGGCAAGCTTCATGAGGTGAAATTCCAACGCTTTTATAAAACCCCTTCTGGAACATGCAAAAGGAGGCTTGCATTTTATTTGGACATTAAATGTCCAAATAAAATGCAAGCCCATCAGTCAATCATGAATTTTATGATTGACTGATGGGCTGGCTTGTGTGTGGTGTTTTGTTTATGTAAAAATATATATATATATTATAGAATTCTTTTTCAGCTGCAGGTGCCAATACAGCTCTATGGGAGAGAAACAGTTTTGAAAGAAATTTCCAAGAAGAAAAGTGAAGAGTGAATTGTTAAACTTGATCAGTATTTGAAAGTGATTGAATTCACAAACCTGCCATATTATTTTTATGGCAGAAAGTCCTTTGTACTGGCCAACATCATGCACATGCTTTTGAATATTGACACCACTTTTGGACACATTTAAAAATGAAAATAATTATAACTTCGCTCATGTGACAATAAACTATGGGATCTTTAGAATGTTGTGATGTTACTTATGAATAGAAACATAGTTGAGTACATTTCTGCCGATGTTTAGCTCTCTGTTGTAAGAATGGGAAAGGGAAAGAAAGACAGGGAAGAGGGAGGATCAATCCCGAATGGAATTACATACGCACTGCAAAAAGTGATCTCTTGATAATTTGTTTGAATTCAGAATATTTGGCCTTACTAAAACTCACTAAAAATGGGATAATAAATCAAAATTTACTTGAAATGATATGCTTTTTCTTCTTTTAAGTGCAAAAACGCTTGTTCAATTGGCAGATAATTTAGATTCAATATTCTGAACTCAAATTTAACTCATCAAGAGATCACTTTTTGCAGTGCAGTAAAAGTCCAGCCTGCAACCAGAAAAAAATAGCCGAGCTGACAAAGCTTTTTAAATGACGTCCTCAAACAACCCAATATAGATGATGAATATGTTTTTCTAGAATTTTGGTAAAATGACAAACAAAGCAGAGACTGAGCTGATGCCACTCGCTGTGTTTTACCAATATCAGCTCTGAACACAACGGCGCAGCAGCAGAGTTCCAGATGGCTCTAGCTGGATTTGCCTAAACACTGCAATTACATATTCTTTTCCATACACACAAACTTTCTGCTAAAAGACAGAAAAACTTGTTTGGATGGAACGAAACTTCTGCGCAGTAATCCCTCAAGAGTTAAATAAAAACATAAGGCTATAAAAATGAGGCTATAGCATGAACTATTTCGAGATTCCTCAATTGTGTCTTGGTTTTTCCTTTCATCTCAGTCCCAGCGCGTTAAGGGGGAGCGATTGGGCTATTGAAACTTCCAATCCTCCACCAAAATGTTTCCGCATGAACCTTGGCTCTCCTCTCCCCCTTCCCTTATCTCACTCTCAACAAATGGAGGCCCGCTGATGAATGCAAATGACTGCCCTCCACTGCTCCATGCAATTAGCACAAACTCAACCTTTCTGCTTGTTTGGGATTAAATACCCACAAGTCATCCTCTCTCGTTTCCCCTGCTATATTTAAAAGCCTGCCTTCTGCCTGACGCAAAACCCTGAAAACCTCCACATTAAGTGACATTCTCCTCTTATCTTTAATCTTTTATCTGGCTGTGGATGTTTTTCTTTTTTTCCGGGACAATATACAGCGGAACACAAGCTCTTATTCATGAATAATGGCACATGGTTCATGGACTAGAAAAACAACCCCTTTAAGCCCTTTGGCCAGAAAAAAAAGAATTAAAATATATAAAACTGCATATGGAAATTACTAGGATGAGATATAAAAAAAAAAAACTGTGGTAGGAATTAGTGATATGGTGGAGGGACAATTTCATAAATAAAAAAATAAAACAAGTCCCAACAAGCAATTCTATGTGATCTTTCTTCATTAGTAGGTGGCAGCATTGAACTGACGTGGTGCCCCCCTCATTCCCTCCTCCACTCGCTGCCCTGATGATGCTTTCAAAGGGAAATGGAAATGTATCGTATGTGCAGCACAACAGAGAAAGAAAGAATGTAGCAAGGTAAGAATTTTGATTTGTATTTGCTAAACTACATCATATATCTTGCCGCGAGGAGGGTCTCAGGATGGGGGAAACCCTTGGCTTGTTTTGTTTATCTGTTTGTGACATTTCATTTGTTTGATTATTGGTTGATGTTTGATATTGATTTGTTTTTGGGTGTCTTTAACGTCCTTTGAGATGACTCCTGTTGTGATTTTAGGTAAAACAAAAATAAATTGATTGAGTGATTGACATATGCATGTCTGTTTGTTTTTTTGCATTTAAAACATAATTGTTCCATTTAGAACTACAATTATAGTTTAGTAACTGTTTCAGAAGCAAAAATGACCTGACAGGGTCCTGTAGATAGCCTGCTCTTACCATACCCTCATATTAATTTCGTACAGAGGGTCCTGATCTTCACAATTGAGCTCCGTAATCAGGTGGGAGGAGTCAATTCCTTTTAAAGTTTGAAACGATTGGATCTGATTTTACCCAATCACTAGCCTGGTCTTAGCCATCCGTATTATCATTTCCTGCATATGCCTGACGTCACCTACAACACCCGCCTCCCGCTCGCTGAATGGTCCGAGGCAATTCAACCGATGTTAACACAGCCACTGAGATCAGACCCAGACTGTAACATGTAGGGAAATGATAATTAACCGGAGTTTACGGATGGCTAAGGCCAGGCTATCCTGTAGATATTTTCTTATTTGACTTTAATTTAACCGGAAAGTTCCATTGAGATTAAGGTTTCTCAGGAGAGTCCTGGCTCCAGAGGGAACCTATTGCACATGTTTTTAATAGTAGAGAAAACCGGAGCACCCGAAGGAAACCTACGGAGACACGGGGTGTAGGGATGGGAATCAAGATCTGTTTGAGCAAAGCACTGGAACCGTATGTCTACTTCATTATCGATCCCACTTATCGATGCTCCAGCTCCGAAAACACTCTTTTTTTCCCTTTTCGGACGCCATAGCGCGGAGCTATACGTCTGTGTGAGTAATGGCATAGTTGTCAGAGTTGGCTCTAACAGTGTGTCAAAAAAGTGCCTTTCTTTTACAAAAAGAGACAAAAATTTCACGTGGGAATGCAAGCATCATGCCACCTCACCACTCATGGCATTAAATTACAGAAATGCCATGTTTTCAATCAGCCTTGAAAAAGTATCGGCTTTAGCTGCAGTGTAACCTCTATTCAAACAGGTACACTTATGTGTGCAAAATGCATCGCACTCACTGGTAAAGCCTGAAGAAAGGGTTGGTTTAATCCACTCCATAACCCATGAAGTCAGTGAAAGATTAAAAAAATCCAAAGTGCTGAGAGTAAATCTTATCCATCTTTGCTGATAATTACATTAAGTTAAGCAGTCAAAAGAAGGCTGTGCAGCACTATTTAGATACTGCTAATAGTTATATTTTTATTGTCTATATTGTAAAATATAATTATTGTGTATACTATGTGTTCTGGTGATATGTGCTATACCTGTCATACTTCATCATTGCGCAGTGAAAAATAATAAAAGGAAACAGACTATTATTATGTAACTTAGTTGTGCGTGAACGTCAGAGGGCTTGATACCATCACAGCGACTTGTGTCAGTCTTAATATGTGCTTCCCCCCTTGGCGATATCCTGATGTGCTTTCTAACCACCTCCGACAGCTCTTCTGATTGGCACGTAAACAGAACACAACAGAAAGCAGCAGCCCATCACTCAGTCTGATCAATGCCTTGTTTTAAAAGGTCATGGGAACAACTGCAGTTTGTCAGTCATTCTGTCTTCAAAGCATTTCACAGCAAGTGTTTTTGAAAGTGCCTAAAGTTGTTTAGAGACATTCGCCTGTCACAGCGAGGTATCGGCACAAGTGCAAGACAAAGGTTACTTGGCACAGTATATGATGGTGTACAGATAATGAGTGCTGAAATGTCTCCTGTATCCGGTCAGCACATCCCAAACGACAAACTGTTGTGGATTACAAACCTGCTTTTGGGGAATTCATGACATTTGCGTTTCAACTCAATTCGATCATCTTTATTATCAGTCCTACGACACGTAAAGCATGTGCAGAGAATCAAAATAACTCTAAATAAATGTTATGTATGGAAAGGACAATTAATCACCAAGTAGGGATGGTCCCATATGAACATTTTCTGCCGATATCGATATCCGTTATTTGCAGATATTAATATCAACATTTAAAATCAAAAGCAAGACCCTCTCACGTCGAGTAAAGTTCCTAAATTCATCATTGGAAAAAAAATATTAATTTAGGTGGTTCACTCAGATTTCTATGTTGGCTGTTAAAATCCTGCTTCCTCTTGGGGACATTTTTTGTGAATTTGTGTTGGAGATTCTTTATTTATAAAGAGCTATAACTCATTTCAGCACATTTGAATAAACTGTTGCCCCAGTCACATCAGTTGCCTATCTGCGCTGCTGAAGTCTCAAGTGCGCTGTAGACAAACGGCAGTTAACATGGAAAAATCAACCGATATTTGAAAAATAGGCAAATATCTGCCGATATATCAGGCCATCCCTATCACCAAGTACTGGGTTGGTTTTGCATCTCGTTGTTTGATGGGCTATATGCACAGCGAGCCCACGTGACTTCCGACTGGACTCGAATAAGACTAGCGCCCTTCCTCTCCCTATTAATTTGCATTGAGTAGTTTGCATATCTCACATAAATGAAGAAATACCTCAAGATTTGTCAGCGGGCAGCGAGTGACTGATACCATGTGACTAGTAGCTGGTTAAAAACATTACTTTGGATATAACCACTTCACTGGAAGGAACGTCCGTGTTTACAACGAGAGGGGTTTTTGCCTCGAAGCTAACGGCTAACACCAAATTAAAAATTGAACTAGCGCAAAGTTTTTAACGAGCATGCACAATAAAGAAGCGGCCTGTCTGCCGTTTCATTTTTATTTAGTTGTTTAAATTTTATATTGTTTCTATTGAACACTAGCCATTAGCTCGGCGATAAAAGTTCCTACCTCGATGAACACGGACTTGCCGTCAGTGAATCGTTGTCCTCCACGTTATCTTCACATATTTTTGGATTTGTCTGAGACCTGCTAATAATTCAATGCAATTTGATGCAGGGCGGAAATGTGCCTCCGGCCCCTGAATCAGGAAGTTGGTCACGTGGGCTCGCCGTGCATATAGCCCATTGGAGCTCCCTCTACAGGCAGCAGTGGGAATTTTATATGTTTTCATTATTTTTTGTAATTATGACTTATATAATATCTGTGGAAAGTGTTCATCTTATTTTTATGCCAGTGAAGAAGCAATCTAATGAAGAAGAGTTAGGGGATTGTTTTTCTTAATTTAATTGATAGATAGAGAGTAAGTTTCACAGAACTCTGACTCTTGTTTCTCATTGGTATTATGGTTGGCATGGCAGCGGTATTGTTTACCTCTATGTAGGTCACTTCCTGCGCCAATGTCCCATAAGGAAATTAAAAAATAAACATCACAAAGTATAATTGTGTTAACTATTTTAGTGAATAATGTGTCAAAAGCTTTAATTATTAGCCACGGCCATAAAACGACAGCAGTTTGAATACAGAACTACTCAGAGGGAATTGGTGATGGTTTATGGGCCTTAAAATGAAACACTCACGTTCTACAACTCAATTAAACAGGATTACTCAAAACTGTGTGATTGAATCAAATTACCATTTCGGGTATGATTTAGATGTGGGAACAATTTTATAACATGGTTAAAGTCTCAAAAAGCCTGTGCAACACTCAATAGGATAATTAGGAGTAAAGTCAGAGGGAATAACTGATGTCAAGAACAGTGGCAAAATAATTACTGTGATTTAGGGATTCATACAACAAACAATGAAACTATTTTGTTCATTGAATATTATTAACATTTTCATTATTATCAATTAATACATGTTACTGTTCATTACTATGGAAATCAATAATACTTTCTATGTACCGCAGAGGATATAAGATCAAACAAAAGGTGAATAAAGGTTGATTTGATTCTCCTTTTTCTGTTTAAAGATTAGACTAGTTGGTAATTAGGAGCCTCATATATAAAGCTCACGGATGAACAAAATGAAGTACAAAACCTTCCGTACGAACTCTTCTGCGCTAAAGGTGGTATTTATAGAAACCAAACTGAACGTGAAACATAACGCGCCTCCACGCCTGGTGTTGAGCTGCTGTATGCAGGGAGCAAAGTCTGGAGAAATGGGGGACCAGCGATATACAAAGCTTGGTGGTAAATTTCGATCCCTCAACCAAAGCAATAATCCTAATAATGATGGACTCAGCATCTCGCCACGCCGTGTCAGGTCAGGACTACCCAGATCGTATCCTAAACTGTAAACACGGCCGAGTCTGACAGATATTGAATACGTAAAGTCGGTGTTTTAAAAGAATTTTGTCATTGCGTTGACCTTTTGTGGTGAAACGGGGCCGTGCAGAGGCGTGCGGTGAGGAGGGTTCATGTGCGAACAATTCTGGGATCAATGAAGTGAAGAGCAGCTGTGCAGAGTGGGCCGTACAGAGGGTTTTATAAATCCCAATATTTTTTTAAGTTTGTTTTGTTCCTACGAACTCTTATAGTGAGGATCCCACTTTCAGTGTTATAAGGCCTCAGGGCTCCACAAGCTTTCAGACAACCTGTTGTAACCAAGTGCAATGCACAGAAGTCTCCTGTGATCTCCAAATTACTCACCCTGTCCACGCACAGCAGCCAGTGATAAAACCAACTCATTATACAAAGAGAAAGCCACGCTGGGAGGAGGCGAGCAGGACGGGGAAGAGATCTGCTGTTCATATGAAGGGCACAATTAAAATGTACAAATCCATATAAAAGCGAGAAAGGTAACTTTATGTAGAAGAGCTTTTTTAATTTTAAGGTTTTATCTGAAAATTGTGCAATAACCGTGCCCAGACAGTGGAGCAGCCTCTCTCTGTCGGTCAGAACCTCACTCTGCAGTTTTAGTTTAAGAGTAGACCAACCAGACGCTTTCTATTCTGAAGCAGGAGCGTCTGAGACTTTATCCACAGCTAATCCCAAAACCGATCACAGGAGCTAATTTGTAATGCGGTTATAGTCATGTAGTTCACCTGCTGATTTGCCAGATTTGCAGTGTGATATTTCTGGTTATACTTGATGTTTTCAAATACGATAATGTTGGACATTTCTCTGATTGGTTGATCCACCAGTCAATCACGCCCTCTGGAAATTGCTGAAATCACAATAATCAAATTTATAAAGAATTGTAAAAGCATGACGGCAGGTCAGCAAAGTCTAAGTCTGAAAACAAACCTCTTCAATGCTATTGGCAAAGAACATGGTTTGCTATTCCTATTGGTATTATTTGTATCCCTGATTGCAAGGCTACAATCCAAAGTGGTGTTTACACGCATGGTTCTCATGTGTGTTCATTAACATGCACTGCCCCAACCATATAAACAATAAACAACAGAATAAACAACTGAAATGTTGTTATTGCAAAGCCCTTGGTCAATGAAAAAATGAATAAAATCTTTTGAATTGAATACAGTAACAGGAGTGAGGGCTGAGCTGGGAGGAGGACGCAGGCAAAGAGCTGAAGTGGTCTAACACGTTTCTTGACCTTAACCTCTGTGTGGTTTGTGTGAAGAGGGGAATATGATATTACTACTATTATGAGAATACTATCCACGTGCTGGGAGCGGTTTAGAGGTGGGGCGAAGGTAAGGTGAAAGAAATGCATTATTAAGATCCGTGTAGCAGTGTATTGACTAAAGCTGCCTCTTCTGGGGGTAAAGAAAAGCTTGCAAGCTATAATGTAATAATACATTAGTGAATAAAACAAAATTAGGCAAAGATTCTTCAGTCTTCATCTGTAGTGTGTAGTTGAAGTGTAGAACAAAATTAGCATTTCATTTTCTTGAGTAAACCAGATAGAAGGGATGTTCGATACCGATACTGGTATCGGATTCATGCCAATACTACAGATTTTTCAGGTATCGGTATCAGCGAGTACCTGAACCAAGACCTCCCCGATACCACAATGTGTTTTTTGGGCTCGGCAGACACTGAAACCTCTAATAATCACAGCAGATACATCTGTGTTTACTTTTTTGCTTTCATTTAATCTTTAGAGTGGAAACAGAACATTGACAGAATATATTTTACGTACATGCAGAATGAGCCATGTGCTATGGGCTTTGGCGGCTTTTTACAGACTTTTGCTAGTTTTTATTTACATCGTGGTATCGGAGTAGTACTCGGTATCGGCGACTACTCTGAGTCCAAATATCGGATGGGATGAGAAACAACACTACCAGAT
This sequence comes from Lesueurigobius sanzi, assembly GCA_900303255.1. NCBI lineage: Eukaryota > Metazoa > Chordata > Actinopteri > Gobiiformes > Gobiidae > Lesueurigobius > Lesueurigobius sanzi. Next base: position 8,678 of record OMNZ01094517.1, read on the forward strand.
AGCATCAAATAAAATTTACAAAATGTATGTTATTCAGTGGTGAATAAGTTACCTTTGTATATTACGCCGGAGTGTGACAATATATCTATTTTATTAGATTATTATTGTGGGCCATGTATCGTGTATCGCACTGGTTCCCAAAGTGGGGTCTGGGGACCACTGGCTGGGCCTCACAGTTACTGCAGGGGGGGCCCCAAAGCCTGTCTGCAAAGCAAGTAAACTGAAAAAAAGTTGAGTTTTGAAGGAAAGTTTGATATATTTGTTACATTTTACCAATATAAATGCAGTATTTAGCCCACATTGTTATTTGTTCTTTTCACATTTCGGGCAGTGAAACAATATGAATGATTTTGAATACTGGGAAATGTTTGGCCCGGGACCTTGTTACTGTGAAACATGAGCGCTAACCACTACACCACCGCGCCGCTCAAATTCATTGTCAAAGAACTGAGTTTCCTCTTTTGAAATCATAATGAAACAGAAACTACTCAAATGTCCCTGATCTAACATTTACATGACCTTCAACAACTGCCAGGAAAATGATGCAGGAGCAAAGAAAAACTCACTTCAGCTGAAATACAGGACTCTGTATGATGATGTTTGTTTCAAAATGCACAATATGTAAACTTTTGATCAGGGACATTGGGCTAGTTTCTAGTTGAAAAGTATAAACAAACATTTGACGATGATAGCTTCACGCAACCACTAACCACGAGTGAACTAAAGGTATTTGTGTTATACATACCTTGACATTCTACCAGGGTAAACTTATTAGCACAACTGGATAAAAAAGTGGCTCCAATTTTTTGACTGGTACTGTATATGAATAAATCCTAGGTTCTTGGATTTTGCTTGGATATTTAATATATTTCTAAATTGCTGTGTTTTTTTTCCCTACGGGGACAATAAAGTTCACCTTAACCTTAGCCTTTCCATTATCATTCAATTGTTCTTCTTTCTTGGTCAGAATGTTGCTGTAACAAATATACATATCATTCACGAATCCATAAAATAATGCAGACTGTGATGAATGATTGTTGTACATTGAAAGGCTGGTCTGATTGCAGGGCATTGTCAATTACATCCACAATTGCTAGTTGTGATGCCTGTGACTCACCGACTACGACAAAAGAAGAAAGTCTGCAGATGTATATTCAGTCCACTTAAATAAGGAGCATATCCAAGAATATCAATTCAGGATGTTGTCAGAGCTCATTGTTTTCTGTCAGCTGTCAGCGCAGACGCTCGGGGCCTCGCGTTTCATGACACTGCACATTAGAGTGCCTTCTCTTGATTTTGGCCTTGAGAAATAGTCCTCCTCTTGTTGCTGCATTTAGTACACATAACGAGGATGGCGCACAACGGAGGAAGAGGAGACGCTGGCATATGCTCTTCCCATCAGTCTCAATCCGAGTGGTTTCAAAGGGTTAAATGTGAGGCGAAGTGAGGGAAATGGGCACATCAATCACTGTGCACTGTATCTCCCCGCACCAGGAAGAGAGAGGAGCAGAGCGTTAGACTCCAACAGTCGGGGATTAGTTTTACAGCAGGGAATTGTGGGAAGTAATCACTACAGAACCATGTTGCTAAAGTTTTATATACAGTACATATATATATTTTTTTTAAACGTTTCTTTTAGTCCCTTTATAACATGCCGGTTAATTGCCCATTTCTGAATTAGCTTGGTTGCCATGGTTCCCAGTTGCATTCATGTGGACCTCGGGAACTGGGGAAAACAACTGGGGAAACAAGCTTCCAGACTTCCGCACTTGACGTGGAAATCAGCTGATTTGTTAATTTTTCGATAAATGTGAGCTACTTGGTTAAACACAGCTACTTTCACAGGTTTACTATGAGCCTTCGTTGTCTTTGGAGTAATATATTTGTGAGAGAAATGCCCGAAATTTATGCTAGCAAAAAGAAAATGTATGTGATGCTTTAAAAAACAAACAAACCAAAGTTTAGCTGTTGAGATGCTAACACCAAATGTAAATAGTTAGCTCTGTTAAATGCTAATTAGTGATGAAAGACTAGTTTTTATCTGGTAAAATCAAAATCCCCACTTTCCGACATAGAAAGCACATGAACACAAACCATCTGGGAACAA
>OMNZ01094518.1:0-27767 GCA_900303255.1 Lesueurigobius sanzi
AAAACTAAACGTGTGAATGTTTAAACAAGACCAACATCTTTAGAGTAATAAGTCTCTGATGTTTTTTTTTTTTTTAGCAACGTTGTTATACTGGAGTTATCCGATACATAAAATAGTTCTTACTAGGGGTGGTACTAGTTATGAAATAATAAATATTTATTATTAGGCAGTATTTATGATCTGTTTTTTTAAGGATAACATTGGTAATGCTTTCCAATTTTCCAATACTACTTGATGATAAAATATGCCCCTGTGTCACAATACTCAACAAAATACAAAAGAAATGCATGTGTCCTATTACTCATTGTGTTAAGAAATGCCAGCTAAGATTTATCTGAGAGCCACATGGAGCCATCAAAAGAGCCACATCTGGCTTCCGAGCCATAGGTTCCCTACCCCTTTTTTAGAGCTTTTATGCATGTTACAATGTTGCTTCCCCACCAAAACATCAGACGGAGCTATGTTTTGAGCCACTCTTAAATGTGTGAGTGTATTTTTAGCATTGCCTCCCCATGAGTCTGTATCCAGGAATTGTTTTCCTTTACTTACGATCTGCGATGAAAAGCTTATCCTTTCATCGCAGTTGCAAAAACAGCTTCCGAAGCAATAGCACTACGCTGCATGTGAAGCCCCCTCTGTTTCTTTGACAGCCGCTCTGCAGAAGGACGCCGAGGGGAGGGAGGGAGGGAGGGTCTAAAGGAGAGTGTCTTGTTCAATCAGGCTATGGTATTTTTTATTAAGCCATTTTAGTAGAGTATAGCATTTTCTAACCAACAAAGTGTAAGGTAATGATCAAGATGTATTTGAGTTTTTACCAAATACCTGCCACAAAAACACTATATTTTAACATGAACTGTTTAAAGATATTGTTTTCACATTATCCATGGTAATTAGACATCCTGTTTTGTCCTGGCCCCATTTGAAAGCCCAATGAATTTTGTAGCAACACACAAAGCACATTTACCCCTGAACTGAAAGATCCTCTGGAGTCCAGGTCTCGCCGCCGTGCTCCAGAGCAGCGTCTGTATCGCTCCCGAGATGGCAGCAGCAGTCTCGCCCTATTCATTTCTGGGAGTGATTGTGCAGGTGACTGTGTTTAACCTGGCTCTGTGTGAGGCATGGGGCTGCAGCGGTAAACAGAGGAGCGATATGGAAGTGCTGAGAGCTGATTGAGTTGTTTACCGCCGCAGGGACAGTTTGGGACAGAAAGTGAATGGCCTTTCTCTCCACGTTGAATAATACATTTTAACTTCAGAGAGAAATCATTTTGTGACATGTGGGTGACCTGGATGAATGGGTGTTTAAATATAGTGCGTTTGCTGTGATCCCGAAAGTCTTCTGGTGGGGACCGTTTGGAGTGCTGTGTGCCCTCGACTTCTGCCGCCTCTTAACCTCCTCTACACCGGCTGCAGCGGACCCCAAGCCATCACGTAATAGCCGGGTTGAACTTTTCAAACATGAACTCTTGTCAAGGGGATTTTAAAGTGAAAAGAGTAAAGTTGAGAGCTTATACTGAAATCAAACATGTCATTTTAAGGATTTTTCTTTTTTTTTTATGGCTCTAAAATTAAATTGTATAGGTATATTGTATTTACTACCTGGTTATAGCCACTTAGATCTGCCACCACAAAGAAGAGGGCTCTGTGGAATTGTGATTCGAGCAATTTGCAGGCAGTGACTTGGGATTCAATATTTCAAACATACAGTATATATTTTGTAAGTTTGCAAAATGAGGAGAGACAGAGGGAGACATTTTAAAAGGTAAATGCCCTCCCCCTCCTCCCCTCCTCTCCTGATTGGACCAGAGAGCAAATCCTGCAAGACTTGATTTGTTGCCGAGATAAGTAGAGAGGGACTTATTTTTAAATACTTACTGGTAAAATTCCAACACAGACGTCAATTTTATGCATTCTATTAAATTTGTAATACATTTGGACTTGTACGCTATCACATAAATCTTGTAAAAGGTGTCTTTAACAAAACAATAATAGTACTATTTATTGCAGAAAAATGAATACTTGACCCCCCCCCCCCCTATTTGATAATACATGTTGACTTTGCACATGGAGACACAAACAGGTAATATTTCTGAAATAATAAAAAACATCTTCATGTATATCCTTCCTGTAACAGCAGTATTTCAACTCTCTTTGCATAATCGTTGCACAAATACTGAAGCATTTTATAACGGTTTGTTTTTGTAGAATTTAAATGCTGTAGATGTAGGGAACAAAACACTTTCTAGACAATTACAAAATCCAAACAGTATTTAATATAACCCCCAACAATATCTTCCACTTTAAAGCATCGGAAACCCAAACTATTGCATGAATTCTGAGCGGCGATGGTGAAAGCGTTTGAACAAATGTCACACATGATCATCCTCCTTCCTAAACTGTGCTGTGGTTGATGGATGCTGTGGGTCCATCTCCTCCAAACTTTTCATTTCACCTTCATCCGCTCGTCTTAATCTCCTCCCAAATGTTCCCAGTGAAAATGACAGTAATTAATTTTAACCTGAAGCATAATGATGATCCGTTAATGACGGAGCTTGAGCTGCATTTAAATCTTGTTTACCTCTGACAAGGTTGTGTTTTAGCTTCTGTTGATTTATGATTGTTATATGGGGCTTAGTAACAGGCCTTTATTTTATTTAGTTAAAGTTATATATAAGGAAAGGAACACGGATGGATACAAATCAAATTAAAATGATCAACTTGAATGTATGAAAAGCATTTAATCATGCTCTAACGTTGTTCCCTCGTCAAAAACAGACCTGGAGGAGTATCCACTTCATTCACACAGCTTTGAGTTGATCCTTTTTGCACTGGTTGTTTCATATTGACTTCTATGGTTCTACACGTCTTCGTTTTCTTCTTCCTGGTACAATTACGTAATCGATCAAACCCCCAAACTGTCCTCCACATTTTTAAAGCCAATAATCCAATATTGAAACAGTTCTGAACATGGACATAGCAACTGCGTCGCGCTACTCGCCACATTGTTAAATCAAAGCGAAAGTTTATTTTTACCACGTGATTCCCACTCTTGGCTCCAGGCCAAATCCTCATCATTTATGAACGTCGTGTCCTCCTCACAGAGCCATTATTTCAATTCGTAAAGCATAAAATATCAAAGCACAGTCACCTTAACGAAAGTTTTTAAGCCTGCTTTTAAGATTTATATCAGGGGTAGGCAACGTCAGGCCCGAGGGCAAAATACAGCTGTCTATTTTGAAACTTTTGGCCCTCAAGATAATTTTGAGAAACATTTTACACATAGAATGGAAAAAAGAATTGTCTCTGAAAATGTCTTAAAGTGCCTGAACTGAAAGGAGTAGGTTTAGACTATTTTATATTAAGAACAATGGAGCAAGTTTTCTCTTTTCTTGCCATGGACATTTTTTTGTCTTGGTTAAGGTTTTGCTTTTGTTATTTCAAGTTAAATTAATGCATGATAGTCCAAACCCACTCAAAATCAACATGAATTCTCAAATTCAAGCACTTTGATCATATATGACACACAAGACTGACATTTGTAGAGTAGTGCTTTACTTTGGTCCATATTACAGTATATGTATAATACCGTATGTCCACTTTATAAACGCAACCAATTATCGCACCAGTCGTAATCTGGATTCAAACCACTGACTTTTGGATGTGTGGATGAAGACTTGCCAACTGAGGCACTTTCACCCCCCACAAAATTGTCAGAAAACTTTCATGTATATGAAATAATTAGCATTTCAACCAATTTGAAGCTTTGCAAACCTTTCGAGTTTTTCATTACCATTTCATTTAGCTCCAGTTATCGTTCGATTCTTTCTAGAAACCTCTGTCTAAATATACCTTCTCCCACTCGTGCAGAAATATACATAATTACATGCACATAGCGCCTCATGCATTCCCATTCTTTGAACAGTGTGAAATCTGTGGTGCATAATCTCTCTCCCGACACAAAGCTAATCTCGTTTTATGTTATTTTATGTTATTTCTTTTAATTCGGTGAGGTCGTTCCCCTCTGCTGCAGACCTCGCGCTCTCTCTCCTCTCCTCTCTCCTCTCTCTCCGCTCCGTTCCCCCCAGGGCCCCGTCCCACTCGGCTCCGGTTGGCTGTGCGTTACCGGGGCCTTGCATCAGCTGTACAGTGACACACATTTCCATCTCATTACGGCCCACGCTCACCCCTTCCCTGGGCGCCAAATGAGGGCTATTGCATTTGCCGCGGTCAGTGCCGGGCCGCGGGATTTCAGCCCGTAGCCCCGAGCTCTGTCGTCTGCGTGTCATTTGAGTTTAAGGAGCGAGTTTAAGAGGGTTGAGCTGTCACACTGGCATTGTCAGACCGTAATGTCCGCCGAGTTCTTCATAAAGGCCGGGGAGGTTCAACCACTCCGTGAGATGTTCCCCTGTGTTGGTCACTGGTGGGCGGACTTCAGCACAGCATTTAGGCAGGATGCATTGGATATAAAGCCAAATCACCCAACATCATAGAACTGTTTTTATTTAGCTTTTGGTTATGTTATAAAGTTATATCCTCATAAAAACAGACCAGGACTGGGTTTTTGTTTTAGTCACGCACACACGCTTAGATCAACTTGGCTCAACAAAAGACTAATGAGAGCAACTTGGTGAAATGTTTTGTTTTTTTCACTCCTGTTCTTTCTGGTCTTTTATGCCTTTTTCACAGATTTTTAGTCGGTTTGCTTTGCTTCGTATTTAATTTTTAAATTTTTTTATTAAGTGTCGCGAGGAACCAGGGTGAGGCCAGTTGCACAAATAGTGTATTTTCCCATAAATTGCACCAGGATTTGCTTCAAGTGGACCAAGTTTCCCTCTCCTGCATGCTCCAGTGTGTGTCACCTTTATCTTTATCAGACTTCTCTGTGGTTGAATTGTCTTCCCTGCTCAGTTTGGCATGTTTGGTGCTTGCTACCTTTTGTACTTGGCTTCAGATTTTGCTCTATCACCCTCGGATGGCTCTTTTGCAATGAAATATTAAGTTCCAAACTAGTTTAGAAAGTCTAAATAAAGCGTAGGATCTTCAATCCAGAAAAAACTGCCATTAATTTGACAGAAAATGAAAGATTTAACTGTATTTATTCATGCAGGCAAGTCTTCTAAACCTTGATATGACGAGAATTTCTATTCCACCATTACCCGACAGCAAATTAGACATGTTTTTTATGCAAAGATATTCAGGTTTAGGTTTTTATATTGTCAAAAATCTGATTGTGTTATTCTGATGAACTACTTCCAGATGGCAGATGCTTTATAAATGTAGGAATTTGTGTTGCAATCAGTGGCACGGTGATTATCAAAATACTTTCTCTGTGCAAGGCGCTTTCATAATCTTTGAACTTTCTTACTAGACTTGTGCATGAAGCTCTGTATTTCCAATCGCAAACTATTTTCCCAATTTGTTTTAAAAAGATGTTGAATATTGAACTTTAAGCAATGCCTTAAAAAACAATTCTTTGCAAATAAAGGTAGTAGTTAGTGATACATACCGAAACTGCACAAAATGAAAAGCTTGACTTTTAGAAGCTCTTCCTCCATTGTTATAAATTCTTAAAACTTTGTCAAAAATACCACTTTGCGGTTGAAGGGCTAGGGGTCGCCATAGTGAAAGTGAAATAATGAAAGCCTGAATACCAAATGGTTCCCCGGGGATTTGTCCTTTTAACGTTTGCTCAGCGGGATGTGCCTGCTTCATGTTACATTGTTCCTGTTGTAGGATTAACTGTAGATTTCAGAATTACCTCGCCCCCCCGCACTACTTCTTCTCACATCTGGAAAGTTTTGAGGGTAGCCTTACAAGCCCGTAGACTTTATTTATGACACAGATTTAGTAGAAATGGTAAAAGTAGCCGAAAACATAATGGTTGTCAAGCTGTGATGGGAGTCCCATGATGTATTTCAGATTTCAGTGCTTGGTAAAGGACTCATTAATCATTAAAAACATATCTATGCATCAGTAAATGTTCAAATCTTTTCCCTTTGAATTCACATGGACCATGCTAGATGCCTCCTTACCTTAAGTGCCACCACAGTGAAAAATGTTTAATAAATAGTTGTTTTAGTGGCTTTAGTGCACAGCTGAAAAATGGTAAATTTGATGTTTCCCTATAGACTGCTCTGTGGCATGTTCATAAAGTTTCCAAAACCTCTGGACCTAGTCTGCACTCCGTTGCTCAACACCTGGCAGCTCTTCGGCCTGAACTTCAGATCCCCTATAGTTTTATGTCCATGACCTGTTTGAGACTTGTGCGTGCGGCCTGTGCGGAGACATTTGGATACCCGACACCCCACCTGTTCCGGTCCGCTCGCTGTGTCCAAAGCTGTCTGCTCTCCCTCTTGTGTGTCCGCTGCATCTGTCTGCATACGAGCTGGAGGTGCGTTCGCGGCGTTCCTGTGTTAATCAAAGCCACCGGTTCCTTTGAAGGAGAGGGCACTTCCAGATGGCACAGACCCGAGCAGCAGCAGTGGCCTTTTTACTCACAAAGCCCCACTGCAACTGTCAAAGCTGGGTTATGGAACATGTGGGTGCAGCACGGGGGAAGTTCAGTCATTCTGGGGCGGGCAGAAAATAACAACGTTTCAAGTTTAATGTTGCTTCAAATTCTTGCTGTTTGTTGAAGGTTGTTCTATTGCTTCACTCATAGATAATGACAAAACAGATGATGCATTTGACTGTACACATTGTACACATGTGTTGGAGTAGGGATGTCACGATTATACATTTTTGAGTGACTATTATTAGGGCTGGGCATCGATTCAGATTTCCCAAATCAATTTGATTCTATTCACGATTCAGTTAAGGAACACAGCACCAATTTTACTTGGATATGGAAGAACTAATGTACTTTTTTGATTATTATTCCACTAATATATGCTCCTATAAACATAAAAGGCTATAATCCTGACCTTCTATGTGCCATCTGTGTTCATTCTCCATATTTTAGCATCTTTTTGAAAACAAAAAAAAATGTCTACAGTTTAGCGCTTTGAGAAACTAGGTAAACAGGCTTGAAAAGCGCAATACAAGTGTAAGGCATTCTAGTAAGCCATTCTTTTTTTTTGCACCAAATGTTACCCCATAGATTTGCTAATTTTTGCACAAATGTAACTCCATACTTTTGCCCTCCATTTTCTATCTAATCCGAGGCAAAAAAAAAAGTTTATTACCTCGTACCGCTTTGAATCCTTGGGTGATTGTGTAAAGTTCAGAGTCAGCAGTTTTGTAAAATGATACTTTTCAACGCAACTTTACACCACTCCCAGACCACTAGAAGAACATGGCTGGGCTCATATTAAAGCCTGAACCCTCCTCTTTCGAATGCAAAAAAACGTAAGTCTCTATGACATTTTGTCGCAGAGATATTTGCTAAAGTCGTCAGCGACACGTGCGGCCACGCCCCTATCTGGTTCTTTTGAGACTCTACCTTTGGCAACGTTATGCAATCATCAGGCAAAGATGGATAAGATTCACTCTCTGCACGCCGGATTTGCCACTTGCAACCTTTTAAATTGCAATTTAGATGCAATTGTTTGACTAATGTTGGCGCCCTAATGCACTTTCACGTTTCTTCCATTCCGCTCTGTTTTCTTTGGACAAACAAAAACGCAAGGAGTAGTATTGCTTTCTCTTAACACATTTTGCCTCAACCTGCAAACCAAACAAATGTTAATGCTGCCACATTTGGAGACGAGCACGCAAGCTAATTAGAGCAGAGCCCGAACAGACGCATCCAGGAAGAGGCCATACATCATGATGCAAAATACTGTAATAATAGCAATGCTTTTACTTGCTTTGCCCGAGGACACGACGTCTAATTCCACTCCACCTCATCGCTCCGGCTCCAGCAGAGTTTGGGGAAGCTACTTTATGCAACTTGCTGTTGTAAGACTTGAGTCATGCACTTTTATCGATTTAACAAAAGCCATAATGAAATTTTTGGAACAATGTGCATGAGACAGTTTGATGCTTCAGATTTTGAGATCTTAAACTGCTTTTTCTAATGTGTATGTCCCATTTCAGCTCTGAAGAAAGAGTCCAACAAGAAATGATTAGTTTAAATGTATGTAATGTAAACAAAGCAAAACGTAGAGGAAATGCTAAGCCGTTTTGATATCTTATGTCTTTTGGTTCCTCCCTTGTGATTTTTCCATCTTTAAAATGCCCTTTTGTTCTCCCGCTCCTCCAGCGCATTATCTTTTAATATCTTCCTCCATTATCGCTAATATCTCCCCGTGACAGAGTGCTTGTTTATCAGCATCCTTCGCAGCCCTAACGCACACATACATCACGCATAACTCGACATATATTGGCCACGTATAGCACCCCGAGGTATTGCAAAAAAACCCCATAATGTCTTTGATCACGGGCGTCCCGAATGATTAACTACTGTGGATGTTTTACACTTGTCCCGGGGCGGAACGCTGGGAGCAGGGAGGCACGGGTGGCGGCATAAAAGTCTGTGTATAGCCTCTTATTTATTACCCCATTAGGCTGCCCTTTCCTCTCGCAGGACGTCCCCAACACCTCTGTCTCCGTAGAGCATAAATATGAACATCAGCCGAGGTGTCAAGGCCCGGGCGCGTCAGATAGACCCGCCGCCACGTCGTAAAATGAATGGAAAGCTGCTCAATGGCCTGTGATGTGTAAACTGACATTCTTTCCAAGTCAAACGTTGCACGGACACTTGCTTGGTTTAGATATCAAGGTTTGCACAGGCGCCGCTTTCATTTTTGTCTGAAGAAATCGTGTAACATTTCCATGTCCATTTTAGATTAAGATCGACTTCATCAAACTCCCCAAAGCTTCCTCTGAATCATATTGATAGTTTAATAACAGAGAGAGTTCATCTGTACATGTTAGAAACCAAGGTATTTACTCCTAATTCTTTATATACTTCTCTGCCTAGATAGTCCTCAAATGAGATGTTGTTATTATTATTATCATTATATTATTATTTGGGACCATTTTGGTAAGGATACTAACCACAGTACTAGCCACTTCATCAAGATCAACTGCAAAGAACACAATTGTAATATACTGTACATTTTACATTATCAACTGTCCTCTCCTTGGTTCGGCATTCATCCTGGCTTTGCAATAGCACAATAAGACATTTTGCATTGTGTATCTTGCTTAGTTTTTCCCGTGCACACATTCGGCAGACAGTACTAGAGCGACTGCCCGGCCCCCCCAAAAAAGCGCATATCTTTCCCGGGCGCCGACAGCCACACTTTCCCGAGTCTTTGATGATTGTTGCAGGTTTACAGTTTGCTGAATAAGAGCAGATCAGAGTCCACATCTGAGGGTTTAACAGGCTCTCCCTCTGAAGTCCAGACACAGCCTTTTGATCCGAGGTTTAGACAAGCCGAGAGGAGCCTGGGCTGGAGGGTCACGCTAGTAAAATTGTGGTACTTTCTCCGTATGTATTTGCTTATGCTTAGTAGCTACTGATGATAAACCTACTTACTAGCACAAAATGTATGTACCTTTCCTTAGCGAAGAATCTACAGTAAGCAGTGAGTATTTTTAAATGGGGCAGGTGCGTGTCCTTGCGCCTTGTCCCGGCCTTCACAAACTGCTGACCCTTGCGTTGGGACAGAGGTCTGTGTCCTTCCGCGTCCCGTCCCTCTCTGTCCTACCCTTTCCTCACTCCTGCCCCGTGTCTAAACTCCTCTCTGGTCTAAAACCTTATCCTCTGACAGCTGAAAAACGGCTTGATCTTTCACCCCTGTCACCGCTGACCTTCTATGCTCCGCGGTGACCCTCCTCGTTCTCCCTCCTCCAAATGTCATCTCATAATTCTTTCTTGTCCAACCTGAATCTGTCCAAACCTTCTAATGATAAAGACAAGAGACCTTATCTACTTGAGATACTAACCAGTTTTTTTGTTTCTTCTGACACGGTCGATGCATGACTTGATTGTTGAAAGTCAGAGTGTGCTCTTATGCTCCCTCTAAATGTTACTCCTTACATCAGGGATCTCCAACCAGCCCTTTCCAAGTAGCTCCTCAAACATTTCAACACATCGATATGAGACTCATTATAGATACATTTTCTGTTTGTTTTGTGAGTTGCACATCTGCAAACATTTGGGTAAATATAGCAAAGTGGAAACTACAGCCATATCACTTAACTCCACCTAATTTGTGTAGCTTCATCAATATCTTAAAAGCACAAGTAGCTCTCTGCCCTTTTTGTTTAGGAATCTTTGCTGAAAAGCTTGGGAGCCCCTGGCGTAGTGGTTGGCCTGTCCCTCCTCGCACCACCATTGATACTCCTGATCACCATCTACATTTCTTGCTCTTCAATCAGCCTTATATCTCTTACTTTAGCACTTGTTTTTATTAGTGGTGGGACTCAATTAAAAATTAATTACAGGGTCTGTAATTAGTTAATCAAAATAAATCACATTTTCATTGTAACCCACACATTGACAGAACAAACAATATTTTTGTTACTGTAAACTCATAAGCTTGCAGGGTGGTTTTCTAGCATGTTTGTGAAAAGTGACGCTGAAAGTTATGAAATGTGCTTATAATAAACTTTTCTGTGAAGAATTGTGATGTTAGAAATTAGGAAAATTATGAATGAGTTTGGAACAACAAAAATCGTTTTAATTTATCAGACGTAGACTTACTCATTTGACTCTGAAGCCCGTCATCTCGTTCGCTGTGCAGCCAGGTCTGTACTCCGACGTGCTTCACGTTAAGATGATTCTTGAGGCTGGAATAACTTCCATGATATGTGGATGTGTGAAAAATATCTCTGATGGTTTTGAAAGGATAAAGCTTCACCAGAGAAGGATAGGTGAGCGCAGCAGGAGGAGCTTTGCGTAAAAGGAGGAGAGTTGCGGAGGAGCTCATGCGCTGCTAAAAACAGCCACCGGGGAGAGATTCAGAAACGTGTGCAAAATACAACTCCAGCTATGTTTTTCATGAGGGAACAACAATGTAGCATCATAAAAAGCTATGAAAATATAATTTTGCATAATTTAAATAAAAAACTAGCCCCCAGTGAAGGGCCAGGTGAAGCGTCTGTAGCCTCCATTACTGTTGTGAGCGAGCGGCTGTAGCGTGTGCATCAGGTTTACTGCGCACTAGAAACACGCGAAAAGGAAGGTCCGGCTCAGGACTTTTGTATTTAGGAAAAAGTGATTAATTGCGTTTAAATCTTCATAATTAATTGATTAAAATGAATGTGAAACCCTAGTTTTAATACTATGTGATTAGTAAGCATCACAGGGCTCAAAGGAATGAAAATTGGAAGTTGATCTGTCCACAGGTGAAGCATGTGCGAGTAGCAATGACCGTTTTGCAAATTACTGTTAAAGGTTTTGCTACTTTTGAATACACAGCACTTCAGTTTGTTGAATTTGGGACTGTAAACTTTGCAAGGTAATTACTATATAAGGATAGAGCTCTTTGGTGATAATACCCAATCTATGAAACAAGTTCATATCAGTAAGATGCACTGTGTTGCACCTATGGGAAAATGTGTCTTCTGTATTTGTAGGGTGCAGTGGGTGAGCACAGAGCTGTGCCTGGGACCAAGATTAAAAATCACCCTTTGTCTAATTCTTATATTACGGTCCAGATTTTGAGCTAGATATGGTTAGGATTTGCTGGAGCTGTTACTTTGGTTGTTGCCAAACTGTCAAATGAAAACTTTTTACCAATAATCTATTTTTCTTGACGCTTTAACAATCACTTCAACTTTGGAAATCCCTGCTGGTCAAACCGTATTCCAGCTAATTCATTCCCCTCTCTTGGGAAATGCCTGTTGAGATGACGAAGTTGGCCACATATTTTGCAGTCCCGGCGTAGCGCACAACTTCTGTATATTTCATAAAGCACTGGTCCCAACACTACAGCAGTGCACTCCTGATCCAGAACAAAACTGCGGCCTCTACAGTGCGTTTCAAGGGCACAATTATTCTTACTGAGAGCGGCGCATGCTTCAGTCCACCTACAAGGGCACGCGGCGGGAGCACTCGTCCACCTCTGCCTTCACCCCAACCCCCTCCCCACACTCACCACACTCACTCACTCGCGCCGAAAAGCCGTAAAACGCAGTGTTCGTGGCAGCTCCTAAAAAGTGGCCTCATTTGCATGGCAGTCACGTCACTAATGGTGCTTTATCAAGGCATCTCTAATGAGCCTTACTGTACTCGCCTCACTCCACTAAATGAGCAGATAATCTCGGCCGCCACCGGAGTTCAAGAGCAAACCATTTCAACATAAGCTTCATGTCTGCAAAGGGACTGTTGTTGAAATTATAGTCTAGATATGTCGAGATGGATGCTACGGCAACCAATGGCATAATTACAAGTTGCAAATATAAGGATGTTATGAAAGAAAAATGATAAGGAGTGCTATTATGCTTGAGGAGGAGATGAAATATGCTTAAATGGAAGCCATGGAAATCCAATTAAAGTGACTTTTTCTGTAATGGGCAACAGCAAACAGCAAGCATCCAGAAAAATGGCCAATCTATACTGCTGTCGATACAGAGGACGCTTAAGTCAATAACAAGAGCAATTTTACCATCAAGAACATGCAATTGGCCAAAACAACCGGGCAATAAATGGTAAAAGGATGCGTCTGCATGGATTTCGATGAGGCGACTGTGAGACAAGCTGTGTTACTGAATCATGCTGTGGATTTTAAATACGTTTGCTCGGCGTGGTGCCAGATAAAAGCCTATTCATGCATGGTCTTGGAAAGATTGGTGCGAGTTGGACAATTTTTGTGATAAACTTTTGAACCCATCGACAAGTCACAACTGGACAAAAATATTTTCAGTTTATTAAAAAATGTGGTAGAGGTCTCCCTCTTTGAATCAAAATTAAAAAGCAAGTCATTTTAACACCTAATTGGTTATTTGGATTGAGATAACTTGTACACCCAGTTAGATGGGAGAGAAACTTGGAAAAGTCATATTACAAAAACATTTAACTCTTCTCAACAAGCACAAAAGACTTCAAATTCAAAGCGCGAGACTTGAATTTGAAATGAGCAAATCCTGAAGGCACTAGGAAATAGAGATTGATCATGAGGAATCAAAAGAAAAGAACGGAGTCCCTTCCCTGTCGAGTGAGACTGCCTGTTGAATCCACAAGAGCTGCGAACATCTTCATCATATCTGCCTAAACATGTCGTCATTGGACTTTGTGTTATTATTCCATTCGCACTTCGTCCTCTCCATTTACAATCTGTGAGCGATGATGGCACACTGGTTTGTTTGCCCATTCTTTTGGCTGACTTCATCTTTGCCACATGCTCGATTAGTCACTTGCAATCCTTGTTTATTAAGCTCCTCTTTGGGGCACTTTCGAAATCCGTGTTGTCTGGGCCAGCGGAAATGAGAGGGACCAGATGTATACTCCTAAATTAAAATACATTACCTCAACATCACGGGGAACAGCTGCAAAAGTGCAAAGTGAAAAGATTGTTTTCCGCCTTTCTTTCCCGCTCATGTGTGAACTCCATTCACTCCCGGCCATCTGCTTTTGGGGCCGCTGCGCACGGGGCGGGGATAGGTACCCTTCTTATCTCTATATGGCAAGGTTCTGGAGACTAATCTGATGCAGCCTACGTGCTTCCTTGATATCTCCATTGTGCCTTTTGCCGGTTCGGAGAATAGCGCTGCCAATCTCTCCCACTTTACAGAGTCCTCACACGGGGCCATCTGCTGCCAAGCGTTTGGTGCGCGCGAGTGAGCAGTGGAGGCAGAGATGGCAGCGAGGTGCAAGACTTTTAAGTAATGAACACTTGGAGGAGATGCTCAGCTGTCGATGCAGATAAAACGGGCATTCTGCAATAACTGCATATTTATTACATTTGGATAAATCTGGGAGATAACAAGCCCTGAGAACAGACACGCTGTAAAGGAAGTCTCAAACTTTTAAGATCCAGTCCACGGCAGACGGCTTGTTGAAAGAGGGATGAGATAAGGGATAAATGCTTTGTGAGAATTCTGTCACAAGCCAGTAGGAAATGCATTTTTGGGACGCTGCAGGTGAATAGAGAAAAAATGTAATTCAGAGATATCAATTTGAAACGTTTGCTGTATGCTACAGACATAAATATGAGGGAAATGTATTTATATTGCAAGTTTTCTGTTTTCAGGCATTATGGATAAAATGGCCAAAATTTCCATTGTTTTTGATGACCAAATATGTATAAATTTATGTTTTTTTGTTTTATTTGCAAAGACTTTTTTGTGGGAATTTTGGATATTTTGTTTAGTTTTTGAATAAGCAAGTTATTAGAGGAATAATCTGTAAAAATTCTAATTTCACCTTGATTTTCCAGTTCAAAGTAGGGTGAGGGTCATTCAGTCCGTGATTTTGTTCAATTTTAGACCTAGTTCAAAGCTCGATAAATCTAGTGTCTAAGTCTGTCAAAGCTGGAAAGTTTGGTGTCTGTGGGAGCCACATGGGGACATTTGGTTCTCAGATTGTAATGGAAATCTCATTTGGAGAAAACTGGCCCTAAAGTTTTGGAGCATATGCTCATGTGCATGTATCTCCATGGACTTTTTGCGGCTGGCATCTCCCAGAAGGGAAATTATCATAAATTTGGATTACAGTGTCTTGACTCAAAAAACTTCCTTTTGTATTCAGTGAATAATGATTATTGTTCAGTTCATTCATGTAAGACCCATTCTCCCCGTTGAAACATATCAAGGTACAGATAACATCCACTATTGTCTTACACTAATGAACTAAACAATAATCATTACAGCATCTTGTTGACATGCGGATAACAATATCGGGAAACACTGCAGACCGTGGCCATGTTGTAGTGATTTGAAAAATTGTCATAAAATTACCATCGTAAAGGCTGAGTTTGGTGTATTTTTTACTTTGACATTAAAACTCAGATGAGTAGCAAAAAATCTCTATTTATCACCTGCTGTGTCTCATTTTCTGAGGTTTGTTGCCACCTAAATGTAGGGAACGTCTTTTTACCTGAACTGCTACAGAGCAGAGTGCAGTGCGGTTCTCCCCAGTCACCTCTTCCTCTCCACCTCTCGAACTCTGCTCTCCAACATCACGCTTTATGCCTTTCTGGGGAGTTCGGAAGGCCCCAAAAGCAGTGCAAAGTATTCACATGATGAATCTGCCTTCAGAGTAGAAGGGGCTCCTGGAAAATAAGGGCTCGCTGCAAGCCAATTGGTATTGTCGGAAACTAAAGCTGAAAAACTAGACATGTATGCCGACCTAATGCTGTTAGAGAACAATACTATTAGACACAGGTTTGTATTCAGATTATTAAGATAAGATCAGGTGTAGATGTGATGTCTCAATGGTTTTATAGCCAAGTAAAGAAAGTTTAGTTGAATTCTTAAATAACTTTGTAGCTATTGTGTTTGATCCTCACTTCTCTCCTCACTTGCCTGTTCAATGTGGGAATAGGTGACATCACAGGTGGCCAGTGCGAGACCCAGTCTGCCACCCACAGCACTCGGGCTCTATATTGTATCTTGTCCCTCTGTTGCAGCAAATGTGCAGTATCTGAAACCTCAAATCAAAGCCAAGTGGTGGATAGTGCTGCGTGTTTACAGACGGCAAATGCAAATGTTGTTCACTGTGGTGCCCCGAGGTAACTTTCTTCCCACGAGACCCTGAGACTAAATTGATATTCATGCACGTGTTGAATGTAATATTGAAAAGTGTCTACAGGCAGAAGTCACTGTAGGTCATGCAGGCTTTATAACCCATTCACACATTATCAAGCTATTAATACATGCACATATCATTACTGCGCTCGCTCTTTAATGGCTGCAAATGGGAAATAAATGAGCGCAATTTAATAGCTCCAAATGAGAGGAAATGAAATAATATTTGATCTGGAAAATATATGACCTGATGAAGCAATAACAGTGAAGCAGGTACAAGTTTGAGTTTTAGTGTTATCTACGACTGTGGCTTGCAAACTTTTCACACAAAGTACTACCTCATAAAAGATTTGCGCAACCACCGGGCCTAGATCTGGATCAAATCAGGACTAAACTGGGTCTAAAATAGGCCTAAATCGGACTAAATTCTGTCTAAACTCTCTCTAAACCAAGTGCATTATTGAACCATAAATGAAATAATAATGAATAAAGTCAGAAATTTCCAGTACTAGTAGAAGAAGACACCCAAGTAACAAGTAAATTTCTCCAATGTGAGATCTATAAAGTACAGCTTTAGACACACTTATCGATGAGGTGTAATGTTGGCTTACTATCTATGTCGGTGCAGTCTTTCTTTCCATGTTCTTGTGTCTGCGTATGTTTCCTCCAGTGCTCTGGCCTCTCTGCTACTAAAAACATGCACAATAGATCCCCCTCTCGGGCCAGGACTCCCCTGAAAAAGAGGTTCTGAATTGGAACTTAGCTGGTTAAAGCGACACTGCGTAACTTTAGCTCTAGAGCCCCTAAGAGCCACTCTACTGTCGCAAAATGCCTGATCTAATGACTAATTATGTGGCAAATAGTGAATAGTATTAGCACGAGTAGCAATGAATATCATCTAAGTACATAAAAATACCTAAATGAGTTTGTACTCTCACTTCAAGTGTGTCAATAGCTCTGCAGTGTTACCTTTAACAAATCCTACAAATGCGGTATCTGAAGAGTGCAGCAGCTCGGAACCTACGAGTGCTGTATATTCACCTAAAGAACAGCCAAAATACATGGTGTCAACTTATATAGCGCTTACATTGGTTACAATGCCATAGGTCTTTTTTCTAAAACCTTAAGCTTTTGTTCTCGTTCATATAGTTCAACTTCAAATATGATTGAACAAAAAGAACCAGGACCACCTTTTGCCGGGGTCGTCAAACGTTTTTGCTTGGGGTGCCACTTACGGGAGATTGAACGTCGGAGCGTGTACCCTTTAAGAGCCCCAGCGATTCCGCTATATAATCCAACCAAGTCAGAGCCAAAGCATTGTGGGAATTTAAACACGGTGGTCTATGATCGCTGCTCCATCCGGGGTGCCATAGGGGTTCGATGTAAGTGCGAGGAATGATTTTTAGGCTGTGAAGAAATCTTCTAGTCACGGTCACCTTCAGCCATCCATCTCCGGGCCCTCCAGTGGCGACACACCCCAGTAATAGCACTCCACGGCGGGTAAGATAAGGTGACGCCTCCCCTCCCTCTTTCCCTACCCCTCTCCGGTGATGGTGCTGCTGCTGCTGCCGAAGCTGGTGGGATGTAACCACAGCTCGACAAGTGGGAGGAACAGCTGACTGATCCAAGACAAACAACACATTCATCTGCAGAGAATATGTCAAACGCCACAGCTCAAGTACAGCCCGAGACTCTCAAAATGGGGGCAAGTTTCTCCTCTGCTCAACCTGAAATAGACGTAACGTGGCAGATACTTTATAAGCCAGGAGGAATTGTAACCCGATTCTGTTCAGTCGGACCGTACTTGAGAAAAGTTACAACCTCTGAGGACAAATTGTTCTCTTTTCATGTGACTTAGATGGATATAGACAAAGTTTGACATATTTACTAGCATACGAGCATAAATTACGAAAACACTGAGAAACTAGCAGGACATATTTTGGTCATTATAATATCGGCACTCCATCATGGAAGCAAAACACATCCTCTAAAGTGATTTGTATAAATGCATCTGGTCATGATATTTCTGTAATAAATGTATAACTCTACCTTACTACGTTCTACTAGAAGATATTGATAGTTATCAAGCCAAATGCCAATCCTTTTTTGGTGGTAATAACCAATTGAGTGTTCAGAATCCGAACACTCTTACTCACATGAAGGGCAATTCTTTGCATTAACTCGGCCAGACATACAAACAACAGACCAGCAAGTACAGTATGTGCTACAACAGTTTACATAAGGCTCCACAAAGGTCAGCTAGGACCGACTAAAACACAAACCATTAAGAATTTAAAGATCTAATTGCAGAAGGGATAAATGGCCCATTTTGAGACAGGTTTTTCCCTACTGATGATGTTGCAATAGTAGTCAAGCATGTTTCATTGTATAAATACTTTCATAATACCTTATTACTTTTAGGATTTATTACAAGAAAAGGGGGTGTTTCAGTCCTCATGTTTTGCACTTGAACACCAACAGATAAACTGTATTGAAGCGGAATGGAAACACATCTCCAGGCTTGTTTGTCATAGGGAAACAACACAAGTCAATTCATCATAAAACAAGTCCAAGCATGTCGAGCAATCACCAACCCCCTCGATTAGTGTCAGCCGTTGTGCTGCAGTTCCTCGACGCGCTGCAGCCCCCGAAGTGAAAAGCGGAGCGTTAAGATTCAGAGAGAGAGCTCCGTCTTCCGCCTCATCTCTCCTGAGGTCAGTGTTGGCTGCACCACACGGCGCTGAACAAAAGGCCTGTTTCTGAGGTGATCAATCCTGCTCCAGACGTCACAACGGGAGGCAGCACTGATCGGCGGGCTCCTGCCAAGGTCACTGCCTCCACGTGAAGCTCCAACACGCAGCCGTTCGCCAGTAAGGCCATATAATGTTAACCTAAACCAACCAGGCATTACATTACGACCACAGGCGGGTGAAGTGAAGAACACGGGTTAACACTTCAACTTGGCACCGGTTTGGAGAGGAAAACTGAATCTGCCAGCAAGTGTTCTTCTGGTCTTCTTCTTAGTTTACGCATTTCAAAATATACTATGGATATTTTCATGTTGTAACTTGAAATGTATGCATGTAATACACAGTTTGTCTATCACTAGGGCTGGGCACCTTTTAAACAATACTAGTATGGCATCGGAGAATATTTTTACATACTACTGGTATCGTATACTGTTACCGCTCTAAAGAAAGTTACTTGATTGATTCAGCTTAATTACATTGTTTATGTCAAGTTCTTTCTTTGTTTTGCTGGGCTGCAGTGGATAGTGTCTAAAATGTTCTTAGAAAAGAACTGTGCTGAACCTCATTAGTCATGTGGAGTGGAAAGATGATCTGTCCTATTTAAGACACAAGAAGCTAATGAAGATACAGCTTGGAATATCATAGACAACATCTCACAGCAGGGGTAGGCAAGTTTGCGTGATCAAGGGCCAATTTTCTTCATTGTCATAACACCAAGTGCTGAACCTCCCAATTGTAGTCCAAAATAAAGCACTACTTTCTTCAAATGCCAGTGTTGCACATCATAAATGACTTAATGGGGCGGTTTTAAAGAAATTGACAGTATTCTCTGCCTTACAGAAATGCTTGCGTGTTTTAACAGGTTGTCATAATGTTTTGTATGATCTGTAACTAACTACTGACTCTCTCGGGGCTCGACAAGAAGCAAATTCATCACAACGCAATGAAAAATAATGTGCCGCGCTGACAGCTGGATTCCTCTGTAAGACACGTTCCTGCCCGCAGCGCCTCGGGCTCCACAAATATTAGCTTTACTTTTGAAAGAAAATAAACAACATGCAAATAATAAATGGCTAGCACAAGCAGGTACACAAATGGGGAATACTAATAATACAGCACTGTTTGTGGAGGCTGAATGAGGGTCCTCGCGGGAGTTGGAGGGATTGCATTTTTAGCGGCTTTTCCACTTTTTTTTTTTTTTTTTTACCTCGGTGCCATTCACAATCTCTCAGTGCAAAAACATCCCGCTTTTTGTCTCACGGCTTCCCCTGGCATTTCTAAACCACGCTAATCTTAACCCCACTGAGATGGTGCATATAATTAGACCTTGGATCAGCGCCCGTGTTGTGTTGTTGAATATGTACAAGGCCGCTCTATCGGTCCCCACTCGACTGCACTGTGGCTGACCTGCAGTAGGATGCTCGCTCCCAGTGAAATTTGGGGCTAAATAATTAAAAGTGATGGCCAGCCCATGCACAATACTGTGAAGCCATTATTTTCCTGTTTTGTTCAACCGTGCTTTATTCATTTCCCAAATATGCCAGGTTTTGATTTGTTATATAATCGTATGTAGCTTGAATTGACGACTGGACTGAGCTGATTGAGTTGGTGGACGTTTCGCTTCCATCTATAGAAGCTTCTTTGCTCTTCTTCTTCTTCTTGGTCTGAAAGTATGTTGGTAAAGTAACAGGTCTATTCAGTCGAGCATTCAAGCTATGATGAAGTCTTCCTGAACGAGGTACATTGTTTTTTTAGTACTATAGGGTGATATTTGGCAAAGATGTGCACTATGTAATGTTTTTAAAGTATTGGAAGTAAAATTGGAAACTTATATAATTGACACTGCCCTGGAGAAAGAGGCCAGGAGTGATCATTTTTCATTTTCAAAAAAAAAAAGTCAATATCCAAAAACTTTCCAGGGCTCAGCCATGAACAGCTTGAGAACAGCTTCCAAATATCTGATACTGAAGATTTATTTTCACCAACTTGATCTCAGTGAATTTGGACATGCTGTATGCCATTTCAAAGCTAAGCTCTCAGCCTGTAGAATTCAGACATTGAATTAGTTTCACACACCGCAATTCAACTTTTGATCGCCTCGCAAAGAAATAATAGGTTAATATTGTCCACTGTTGTATTTTAGTTTGAGAAATACTCTAACACAGGGATGGGCAACTGCCATGAAAAGGAGGGCCAAAATTTTTCATCACCAACCATCGGAGGGCCACATGACCACGTACTTCAACTAATTGCATATGAGAGAAGCTACAAAATTATTTTAAATACGAACACATTGTATATTTATGCATGTATGTTTATTGAACCAACATACAATTATTTCCCACACAAAAATTAATTTTAACATTATGTCCTTGATAAACAACAAAGACAAAAAATTTGGTTTAAAAGAAACAAAGTGCAAAGAGTTCACATTCAATACATTTTAACATGATGTCCTAAACAATAAACAACAAAGCTCCAGTATACTTCTCATATTTAACTTTATGCAGGGTGTTGTATTGGCGACTTGGGTTGTAATCTTTTATAGCTAATATTGTGTCCAAGCAAACTAGGCACATGGGTTTGCCTTTGAATTCGGTTGAAATTTTGCCTGAACGGTGCGATTTTCTTGGTCAAGTTTTCTCTTTTTTTCCACTGTTTGTGGCCATGGCTCGCATCTTTCTTCCTCGCTGATGGGGGAAGCCAAGGCCCCAATATTGTGAAGATTATGAAGAGAGTATACGCTTTTTCTAAGGAGGGCCTGAGGCTTAATATCCAACTTGAGCTACTGTCAGTGTTCATGGCTGTTGAGAAAAAAAGTGTCACATTGAGCTGTAACCAATTCTTTTAGCAGGATTACATTTTTCAAATTATTATTTTTTGTTTAACCACGTTTTAGACAATGGCATTGTTTTTGTTCCAGCACATTGGTCGTTACCTGCTAGACCTCGTCTCAACACATATAAATGCAGCAATGTAAAACGGGAAAGATTTGTTTTAGATGCACAGCGTCTTGTAATAGAATTTCCATCCAGTTCATTTGTTGCTTTGAAGTTGGATAAATGAATCACAGGCTATAAATAAAGAAATTATTAATGATGACACATGTGTTTTACTCCTCGCCTCATACCTCCATTTTATTCAGAGGCGAGGTGTTATCTTCCTGTCACACGTTCATATTCAATTTCCTGAAGATCAAATGTTTATGGGAAAATCTGGCAACATTTCACTGCACACTTTGCCAAAAGAGAAAGTGTTCAAAACAAACATTAATATGCCTCAGCCTGAGCTAAAAACAAATCACCTCCATGAATTTGTACGGCTGTATTTAAACCAAGCCCTGCAGTCAGACCGAGGAGTGAAATAGGGTGCACAGCCAATTGTTGACTTAAATTAAATAGGAGTAATATTCATGCAGACAGTGTCACGAACTGTGCTGCCGGCGTTGTTTACGTATTGGATTTGACCAGAGCAGAGACCGATTGGAGCGTGTCCAGGTGTAACCCAGCTTCAAGATACAGAGTTTTACATAGATGCAGGATGAAAATGTTAATGGGAGATACAGGCAAACACAAACAGGGGTGATACATTTGGTGGCTTAATACGGGGATCGTGAGGTGATAAAGATGACAAAATAAAATACTGACAAAATGCTCAGTATCAGTATTTTTGTGAATTTAAGTCAAATAAATTTTAAACCAGATTTGAAATGTTTTGCTTTGTGTTGTACTGGTTATTTTGAAGGTTGCGGCCTCGAATGTTGTGAATTCATTTAAACAGAAACAAAATCTTGAATAATCCCAACGTTGATGGTATTGTTTTTAAAAATACAATACTAATAACGCATGCACCTGGCGGCACGGTAGCACAGCGGTTGGAAGGTTTCGATCCCGGGCCAGGACGGCGTGTGGAGTCTGCATGTTCTCCCCGTGTCTGCGTAGGTTTCCTCCGGGTGCTCCGGTTTCTCCTACCACTAAAAACATGCACAATAGATCAGGATGAATGAGAGTGTGTTTGTGTGCACGAGTGTGGGACAACGGATGGAAATTGGCCCAATAGTAATTAAGAAACTAAACAAGTGAACATTGCCCTACAAAGTTCAACATCCTTCCAAGTGTCAGACTATCAAAAAATAAAAAAATACCCCTGCGTCTGTGCCCTAGAAACCCCATTTCAAAACTTGTATAATCCCATCTGAAGATTTCACTTCATCTTGACGTCCGCGTGCTCCTTGTGGGACGCCCTTTTGAGGTGACTTCCTATGTTCTCCCTCTGTTTTCATCCCGGCACAACAAAGAGCGCACGCATTTGGGACCGTTGATGCTCCAGTTCAAATGATCCTTTTCAAGACGGCGCTTAAACCACAGCGCTAGAATACCCAGAATGCTTTGCGGCGGGACGGAGCTGGCCCCGTGTCATTTGGTTAAACGCCTTCTCGCGCAATCACGCCGTAATTGCTTTATTTCAGTGGCTCGTTGTGTTTCTCCTCGCTTCACTCCAGTTCATCTCATCACAAGTGTTCCTTAAGCGGGCGGCGCACAAAGGGAAAATGCAGCTAAATTGGAGACTTGTGCACCTTATTTCTTTAGGTGTGCTCTGTAGACTGCATACTGTGTGGCATAATCCAAAAGAGAAAGAATATAATATTGAAGGGTTTGTGAAAGCTCCACCACAACCTTTTAAAAATGCCTCAAAGAGTGGTCTTAAAACTGTTCATATATGGCATTTAGATACAATAATATTAGATTTTTCCTCCAAGTACCACAAGGGCTAGATTGATAAAAAATCTATGTTCAAAAACCTGCCCCAAAAGTGAGTAAATGGTGTAGAAAGTGGGCATATAGTGGACCGTGGTCCCTGGCCAAACACCACTCAAGGACCACGGAACAGCTCTCCTAGAGGTGGTCTCTGCAATGGTCCGGACCGGTCTTTAAAATTCACGGACCAGACCACATTTTTGGCTACAACCCCTGCTGCTCTGCTGGTCGTAGTGGGATTTCTCTCTTTTTTTTTTTTTGATGGATTATGGTTTTTAAAATGTGGTAGACAGTTTTGTATTTCCTTTACAACGTAGCAAAATACATAAAAGGCAGTTCAGAGCACTACAAAAGAACAAGATTACTCAGAACTCCTGGTGTGTGTGTTTGACGTAGGAGCAACGTTTTAACATGGTTATTTCGATCCCCTTACCAAGACAAAAACCTGTCTGAATGCATATGCCTTTTTTCCCTTTAGCTTACAAATATTGTGATGTTGGCTCTAGTTTCTTTGGGCCTCCTCTTCCTCTGCTGTGATGAGGTATCGATTGTGGTTTGAGCGGGGCGTACAGTGGATCCACAGCAGAATGAGCACAAATGGAAAGAAGATGAATGGGGGAGCGCATAGAAACTGGAGCCCCGCGAAAAGACAAAAACTTATACAATATGTACTATAGAAAGAGGCGAATCAAAGCTTTTCTGCCTGTTCAGTATTCACAGCCTGCGCCTCCGCCGCCCACTGCACTGCCTAAAGAAACGCTCCAGATTATGCCTCTTCCTCCTCTTCCTCCTCTTCGCTCCTACATCTCCACTTTACTGCTGTGCGTTTTCTTGCACTTGCGCTAAACGACGATTGACAGCTCTCGGGTCAACATGGGGTTTAAATAGATGCATCATTAAACAAAGAGTCTTAAATAAAGTGTTATTTCATGGTTTGTTGACATACTGCGCATCTTTATCAATATTATGTTGAAACTAGCGTATAATTGCTTCGACACAACAGTTAAAATGCGTCTGCTGCTCAGTTGTTGCTATTGTGACAAGTGAATTAAAAGCACTATATCAAGGAAAATCTACTTTTTTCCTACATTTTTCACGTCATTATGTTCTATCCTTATCAAAAACATAGCTTGAATAGTGTTTTGTTTAATTTGCGCATGTTTCAGCCATAGAGTGTAGATTATAATGGAGGAGAGATTGGCTAGTTCTCCGTGAAGCCAGTTAGCATACGGGGGAGAACCCGGAAACTCCTATTCACGTTCCATTGAGACGTTTTCACCCGTCTTTAGCTCATTATTGGAAATAGGCTTGTTAATAGGAACCTCAAGTCCTTGTCTTGCCACGCGCAACACTGTCCTGTTCTTTGTCTTTTAATATTTTCAACGTTCTTCACGATTTTAACAAAAAAATACCTGCCCAATCAGGTGCCTTCTTGCTCTGCGCCGAACGTAACTCGCACAAAACGGCTAGCGTGAATTGGCTTCATTAGCCAGTTATGAACGCTATGGGGAAAGCAACGCAGGCTAAAGGTGGCCACACACTACAGGATTTTTAAACTTTTGAAACTAAAAATCTGTGCACAGGCCACACACACTTAAGGACAGACATGAGGACACACACATGAGGAGTCCCACCACAGATCATGGCATTATTGAGCCACGCCTCCTCAGACTCAGAAAGACTAAAAATCTGGCTAAAAATCCTCTATTCTGTGTCCAGCTTAACTCCATTATTATCTACACTCCATGGTTTCAGCAAGCCCACAGCCTCCCTCTCACTCCGATAGGTGACGCACAGGATGTCCATGACACTTGACGCCTTCACCAAACTTGTTGTGATCCTGTCCGTCACCAATCTCTGGTCACCTCAGCACACAAGTGAAAGAATCGCACCCTCTATTAATCATCCATAAACCTACTGTAAGTTCACATGGAATATTTTAAGTTATATTACATAAAATGCCAAGGCAGAGGCAGCCAATGCGTGAATAAAACATTGGACCTTCAAGTGGAAGGATGTGCCAGTTATATTTGGCTTGTACTGGATGAATCTAGACATTTAGTGTGATTTGATTGTTGTCATTCTTTTGCAGTATTGGATTTGGTGTAATCTTGTGTGTGATGCTTTATACATTTTTCGCCATCTTGTATAGCATTAGCCTGAAGCAGAGGCTATATTGGGTGAATGACTCCAATGTAACACCTTATAAAAGATTTATGTAATATTTATGAAAACATACCTTTGACCCTAAACCCTCATTCTAGCGACAATATGACGTTAGGCAGCCTGCTCTAATTGCCTGTGTCTCCTTGTGTATTCATTTAAATACTAACATCCCAACTTCAACCTTGAGGCGCATTTTATCGTGCCAAAGCCAGGGTAGGAAATTCAAATTAATTTCAGCGTGGAGATATTTTGTGGAATGCTGATGAGCACACACGGCTGCTCCTGTGCAGGTATCTGCAGCTCGCACAGGACACTAACAACATAATTGGAAACACTATGCTCTTTGGCTTCTCCCAATATTTACTCCATCCACATTATAGACTAGAAAACAAGAACTTTTGTGATAAACTCATTCACAAGCACCTTTTTCAATTGCTCCAAGCCGTCATCTGCATTTGAAGTGAGGGACATCCAAATCAGAATGTTATGTTAAATGTAGACAACATTTTATGGCACTGATTAACACCTTGTAGATACGAAAAAAAGTCAGCACAACTAATATTAGCTCCAAGAGTCTACACCACAGTGACGTTTCGGGCATTTGGACCTTCTTCTTTTTCTTGGTGTTGATTAACTGATTAACACCTTGACATTCATATAACGTGCTCATCTCCGACTGGGAACAATGTGCTGTCCTTACTTTCATTTCCACTGGTTAACACCTTGCCATTATAATATATTGTTTATTTAATTCTCAATGACTACCAGTTAAGTTAGGACAATATATGGAATATGTTTTACCACACAGAATGATGTCATCTCCATTACACATATTGAGTTGTTGAAATTTGACTGCACTCTTGCTGCCAACACATGACACGTTAAGATTTCTGTCCCAGATGCACTGCACCTCCAGATCTCTGTGCATCCTCTTGAATTTCTGACCTCTACATGAGTGAAGTAGCCAGAGGAACCCTCATTTGTACTGCAGTCTGCTGCCTGTTTGTATTTTAATCATTTGCTTTGGCACAACAGCTTAACGAGTTGATGGATAATATTTTAAATGTTGTATTTACAGCTTGTTCGGTTCCTCAGCGCGCTGCCAGAAAATCAATTAATGCTGCTTTAGGCGAGTGGGAAAGGGAGAAGTGTAATCCTCCAAATTGGAATTTTTCATAAAATTAATTGCTCAAACTAATAACAGCTGGCAGTGCCATAATCTTGCCATGTGTGGGCAGGTATAATGTGCTCAGCTTCACCAACAGAACTCACAATCAATGGAGCCGCAGAAGCACCAACGTCACCTTCTCTGTTTATACACACAGCCTTGACCGTTACTGTACTTGACCCTGTGGGAGACGATTTAACCCCACACCATCACCATGACAACAACAAGCAAACACATAAATAATGCAGCATAAACAACATACACCACAAGTTAGCTTAACTATTTGCCCGTATGCTGGTACTACAACCGTTTTAAGAATGCTACATTTGCAGAGGACGCAGTTAGCAGCTCTCTTATTAAAATTCAAACCTTGATTACTCCACACCTGGTTACATTCATAGTCCTCATCAATAAGAAGCCCCTGACACTGAACTGTAAATATGAAGATCAGCGCGTGCGTTTAGACAAAGGTTGTTACCTGTGTGATCCACTGGAGACTGCTCTGCTTTCACACGGACGGCCAGGGAATCCATAAAGTTTGTTTACGGCTACATTCAGATGCCTCCCCATCTGCTTCTTATCCACTAAATCAATTCAGCGGCTTTGTGCTGTTCAAGGAGCAGTGCTTATGAAAAGGCTAGTCATCTGCATACAGATTTCTACATGCACAGCGTCACACAGCCGAGACGTGCCGCTTCCGACTCAATGAGCCACGGTGAGGTTACCGTAAAACTTTGAATTACATGATGTTATCTTAAAGGTTTTCTTAATACATTTTATTAGAATTGTGAGGTTAAAAGTTGATTTTGTAAGCTGCAGAAAAAATCGTTTGAGTTGAGGACAGCCCAGTCCAGAAAACTGAAAACATCTACACCTCTTAAACTAGAAATCTGTTCTTTCCTAAATTTCCCTTTTTTTTTTTCCATTAATGCTAAATTCTTGCTCAACGTTTAGACATTAGCCTTCTCATTCCACTTGGTAAAGAACATTTATTCAGCTGATCCATTTCAGTTTTGCTGCTTGTGCAACATCCGTACATGTCCTTGGCCACTCCACCACTCCGGAAACAATACTGTCTGCGTATTTGTACAGGAGACTACAAGGTTCAATCTGGTTCATTGAAAACATCATTGCACGACACTGTATTTCATTTCCAGCATCATCTTCACATTTATATTATTGCAATTTGATGCAGTATATAATAATTAGAGATGAATAGTGATGCACCTTTGTAGACTTTATGTCACAGGAAGATTTGACTCATTCATCAAGCCGTGGCTCAGAGCAA